>ML200305.1:0-17669 GCA_004028625.2 Cuora amboinensis | reverse complement strand
CCCCCTCCCACACTCCGAACCCCTTGGCCCCACTCTCCAACCCCTCCCGCACATCAATCCCCTGTCCCAGCCTGGTGAAAGTGAGTGAGAGTGGGGGAGAATGAGTGATGGAGGGAGGGATGGAGTGAGCGGGGGCGGGGCCTTGGAGAAGGGGTGGGGTGGGGGCTTGGATTAGGTAATGTTCGTGCCCAAGGGCAAATCTTTTTTGTCCAAAAAATGCAGATTTGGGTCAATTGAAGCATTTCATGAATTCATGTCACATTTGTCAAATTGTTCCAGTGAAAACAAACAAAAAAAATTGAAAATATCAGAATGTTTTGTTTCAACATTTTAGAAATGAAACATTTTGATTTTTGATTCATAGCAACTTTTTGTTTTGTATTTTGCTTAATTTTTTTAAAAAGTACCCCTCCTTGAAAATGAAACATACGGTTTTGTTTGACCCGAAATAATTTATTTTTGTTTAACTTTTTTGGTTATTCAAAAAAATGATGTCTTGGGTTGACCCAAAATTAATTCCCCTCCCCCCGAGTTTTTGGTTTGGCCAGCAAATATAAAACAAACCAACAATCCCCACCCCCCAGTTATTTGTACAGTTCTAGTTCTAGTGCATAGTGGTTTTGCGGTGCTTAAAAGTTATCCCTTGGGTTGGATTTAATTAAACACACTTTATTTGTGGCATAAGACACATTTGAACAGAATAATGCAGAAAGTTAAGACTAGTCCATTGTTAGCTTCCCGGTAAAAACAACAATTAATTATGTGGGGCAGAACAACAACTGCCCCAACTTCAACTTCACGAGATAGTTCTTAGGGCATGTCTATATCTACCGGGGATCAACGCTGCTGCAATTGATGCACCGGGGGTCGATTTAGCGGGTCACACCCTCTAAATCACCCACAGATTGCTCTGTCGTCAACTCTGGTAAGAAGTGTAAGGTAAGTCAGCGGGAGAGTGTCTCCCATTGACCCAGTGCAGTGTAGACACGGCAGTAAGTCGACCTAAGGTACGTCAACTCCAGCTACATTATTCACATAGCTGGAGTAGTGTAGACAAGGGCTTAGTGTCTGACTCTTCTAGCTGAGTTGGTACCACAAGATTTATCTCAGAATCAGGAGAATCTTCTTTAATTGACATTAAGAAATTGTTATGCAAAGGCAGTAATGCAGTCAAGGAAAATCATATGGACACGGAAGAGTATAAACTGGATTTATTTGGAATAACTTTCACTAGAGGAAAGCTGCTGACTTTCCCAGAAAGCAATGAAGATCAAACACACATTTCCTTCACTGGAATGTAGTTTTATTTGCCATATGAACATCTTAAAAACCTGAATGAAATATTTATCACCAGTTAATATGTGACACAGTGCATTTTGTGTTACAGAGCATTTGAAGGGTTACAAATTTTATAAATTTCCCAATAGTAATTTTCTAAAAGCAAAAAGAATGAGGAGTACTTGTGGCACCTTAGACTAACAAATTTATTTGGGCATAAGCTTTCGTGGGCTAAAACCCACTTCATCAGATGCATGCAGTGGAAAATACAGTAGGAAGATATATATACACAAAGAACATGGAAAAATGAGTGTTGCCATACCAACTGTAATGAGACTAATCAATTAAGGTGGGCTATTATCAGCAGGAGAAAAAAAACTTTTGTAGTGATAATCAGGATGGCTCATTTCAAACAGTTGACAAGAAGGTGTGAGTAAGCGTAGGGGAAAAATTAGCATGGGGAAATAGTTTTACTTTGTGTAATGACCCATTGACTCCCAGTCTTTATTCAAGCCTAATTTAATGCTGTCCAGTTTGCAAATTAATTCCAATTCAGCAGTTTCTTGTTGCAGTCTGTTTTTGAAGTTTTTTTGTTGGAATATTGCAACTTTTAGGTCTGTAATTGAGTGACCAGGGAGATTGAAGTGTTCTGGTTTTTGAATGTTATAAATCTTGATGTCTGATTTGTGTCCATTTATTCTTTTGCGTACAGACTGTCCAGTTTGGCCAATGTACTTGGCAAAGGGGCATTGCTGGCACATGATGGCATATATCACATTGGTAGATGGCAGGTGAATGAGCCTCTGATGGTGTGGCTGATGTGATTAGGTCCTGTGATGGTATCCCCTGAATAGATACGTGCACAGAGTTGGCAACAGGCTTTGTTGCAAGGATAGGTTCCTGGGTTAGTGTTTTTGTTGTGTGGTGTGTGGTTACTGGTGAGTACTTGCTTCAGGTTGGGGGGCTGTCTGTAAGCGAGGACTTTCCTGTCTCCCAAGATCTGTGAGAGTGAGGGATCATGTTTCAGGATAGGTTGTAGATCCTTGGTGATGAGCTGGAGAAGTTTTAGTTGGGGGCTGAAGGTGATGGCTAGTGGTATTCTGTTACTTTCTTTGTTGGGTCTGTCCTGGAGTAGGTGACTTCTGGGTATTCTTCTGGCTCTGTCAATCTGTTTCTTCACTTCAGCAGGTGGGTATTGTAGTTTTAAGAATGCTTGATAGAGATCTTGTAGGTGTTTTTCTCGGGATTGGAGCAAATGCGGTTGTATCTTAGAGCTTGGCTATAGACAATGGATCATGTGATGTGGTCTGGATGAAAGCTGGAGGAATGTAGGTAAGTATAGCGGTCAGTAGGTTTCCAGTATAGGGTGGTGTTTATGTGACCATCACTTATTAGTACTGTAGTGTCCAGGAAGTGGATCTCTTGTGTGGACTGGTCCAGGCTGAGGTTGATGGTGGGATGGAAATTATTGAAATGATGGTGGAATTCCTCAAGGGCTTCTTTTCCATGGGTCCAGATGATGAAGATGTCATCAGTGTAGCGGAAACAGAGTAGGAGTATTAGGAGATGAGAGCTGAGTAAGCGTTGTTCTAAGTCAGCCATAAAAATGTTGGCATACTGTGGGGCCATGCAGGTACCCATAGCAGTGCCACTGACTTGAAGGTATACATTGTCCTCAAATGTGAAATAGTTGTGGGTGAGGACAAAGTCACAAAGTTCAGCCACCTGGTTTGCCGTGATATTATCAGGGATACTGTTCCTGACAGCTTGTAGTCCATCTTTGTGTGGAATGTTGGTGTAGAGGGCTTCTACATCCATAGTGGCTAGGATGGTGTTTTCTGGAAGATCACCAATGGATTGTAGTTTCCTCAGGAAGTCAGTGGTGTCTCGAAGATAGCTAGGAGTGCTGGTAGCGTAGGGCCTAAGGAGAGAGTCTACATAGCCAGACAATCCTATTGTCAGGGTGCCAATGCCTGAGATGATGGGGCATCCAGGATTTCCAGGTTTATGGATCTTGGGTAGCAGATAGAATACCCTTGGTCACGGTTCTAGGGGTGTGTCTGTACAGATTTGTTCTGGTGCTTTTTCAGGGAGTTTCTTGAGCAAATTGTGTAATTTCTTTTGGTAACCCTCAGTGGGATTAGAGGGTAATGGCCTGTAGAATGTGGTGTTAGAGAGCTGCCTAGCAGCCTCTCTTTCATATTCCGACTTATTCATGATGATGACAGCACCTCCTTTGTCAGCCTATTTTAATATGATGTCAGAGTTGCTCCTGAGGCTGTGGATGGCATTGTGTTCTGCATGACTGAGGTTATGGGGCAAGTGATGCTGCTTTTCCACCATTTCAGCCCATGCATGTCAATGGAAGCACTCTATGTAGAAGTCCAGTCTGTTGTTTTGACCTTCAGGAGGAGTCCACGCAGAATCCTTTTTTTGTGTGGTGTTGGTAGGAAGGTTTCTGTGGATTAGTGTGCTGTTCAGAGGTGTGTTGGAAACATTCCTTGAGTCGGAGACGTCAAAAGTAGCATTCCAGGTCACTGCAGAGCTGTATCATGTTTGTGGGGGTGCAGGGGCATAAGGTGGGGCCCTGAGATTCCAATCATTCTAATTCAAGAGTCTTTGAATGTTGTGATTGAATGTAGTGCTAATACCAAACATAGATGTTTACTCATAGGTAATTTGGAAGTTTCAAGCTATCAGTTGTTTATTGGACTGGACCAATGAAGTGCTAAAAGCTAAATTCTATGACATGTTAAACATTAATGAAAGACATGAGGAAAGAAATTGCTTCTCTTGCCAACACTGTGGTCAACAGCAGTGCCCTGACCTGATTACTTAAGATGATGTTTTTCCTAAATCTGACATGAATCAGTAATTATCAAGTTTTGCAATACTCAGTGGTTCTCTTGTGAATAGCAAAAAGATGTGTTATTGTACATTGGTATTTTCTACAATGAGGCATTCAGACTTTTGCATCTGCAAACTCTATACGTAGATTTTTCTTTTTTTGCAGCAAATGGTGGAATGCTGCACAGAATTCACTGAAGACCTTCACAAAATATGAGGAAAATTCAATCTGGGCTAATCTGGAAATGGCCTGATTGATGTCTTTTAAAATAAATGTTTGTGTCATTATGTTTTTCCATTAGTCACTGGAAGATATCCAGATAAAGTATGAACGCTCTGACTTGTAACCGGTTCTAGCATATGAAGGAACTTGTACAGCATAGTGTTATTAGCATTGATGTGCTGCTAATATTTTAACAAGCTACTCCTGCAAGATTTTCTCCCTGAGAAACCCAGGGGGCAGAGGGTGCTATGGAGGAGCAGGGGTGAAGAATTCATAGAATATCAGGGTTGGAAGGGACCCCAGAAGGTTATCTAGTCCAACCAGAGCTCAAAGGAGGACCTATCCCCAGACCCCTAAATGGCCCCCTCAAGGATTAAACTCACAACCCTGGGTTTAGCAGGCTAATGCTCAAACCACTGAGCTCTCCCTCCTCCCAGTTTGGGGGGGGGGGATCTCTGTAAGAGGCAGAGAAAACATCCCAAGCTTCCCTTCAGTTTGGTGACATAACATGGATGACTGGCTCCTGTTCCAAGTGGACCCTCTAGCATAGCACTGAGTTAGTTGTAATGATGTTAGTGTGCTTTGGATCACTGCTATGATCACTCTGGTCTCTGACAAAAAGACTGTTCTTTAAGAAAAAAATTAAGGACTAAAGAGCCAAACTTAGGAGGAATTTCTCAATTAAAGGGAACTACAGATGCACTCATATGGTATGTTATCTATCTGGTCAATGAAAAAAATAGAACATCTATTGACGTGAACACAGAACCCCTCTGGGGGTTACTTAACATGGCTCCCTTGAAGGATGTACTTTTGATTTATGTCCTCAAAGTTCTATGCTTAGAGCCCAGTGGACCTCTGACTTTGCTGTAACACCCTAAATTGCTGGGGAGCCTGCCTTACCCCTATGCTTATATAAAGAATGCAGCTGACTATGATGTCAGTGGGACTGCACTCAACATGTGGGAGAGTTCTTGCAAGTTGATTGACAGCAATCATCAATTGGCTCAGCATGGTAGAGCCTTAGAGAAGAAAATACACAAGCAAACAAACCTAAATGAAAATATTGATTGATGACATGGTCCGATGCTGGAGAAGATATACTCAAATATCATGGGACTTGATAGCAAAAACAGCAACAGCAGAAGTTTTAACCAGCCAGTTCCTTTCTTGTGAGCACTGGCTAAAATAGATATATGGTTTTAAATGTAAGTGCATATTTAAGGCATGTTGATTTTTAAAAGCCTTTGATAAGTTGTCATCATGGTCATTTAAGAGATCTTCCTTAACAAACAGCAAAAATGTCATAAGGATGAGGAGGAAGAGGAAGATGCATGATTAATAAAAATAAAGACAATCCTTGAAAAACAGTGATTTTCCTTGTTCAGTGGTTGCCATTAAAAAGTCAACACACCATAGTTAAACTTTCCAATTTTTTATATAGGGACGTTACTAGTGTCCCAGAGAGCATGCCGTGGTAACTATAGACTTTTAATAGCAACCACTGCAGTTTACTATTAAACAATGAAGGACATTTTGTAGTACTGACTTTAAAATGTATGATGCAGATCCATTAGTTAGGGATTACATCAAATATTCTGCTTTGAGTTATCAGAAAGGATATAGAAATGTGACGGCTGTCTCCTAGTGGCAAAATGGAGGTATTGTCTGCCTTTGTATCCCAGAATGCTGCTTGGAAAGTAGCAAATTTACTGTAAGGCCAATTAAAATGTATAGTAACTTTAAGATGACTTAAATAGTAGTTGAAATCTCAAAATGACAATCCAAAAGTGGAAAAATTAAACACTGAGCACAGGCAAATTATTCTAGGGGGATGTTGTATTACACAATTGTCATGATATGATAAACAGAAAAGTTCTGCAGCCATTCTTTCACAAGAAACAAAGCATGGTTAACAGGAACATTTTCTGAGTCACTCTCCAGAATGAAAAAATTGGGATAAAATTAAGGAAAGAAGTTTTATCTGGATACCAAGGCACCTTCCTCACAGTGAACTGTTAGTTAAAGGTTGGTCCAAGCTGGAATCTATGGATCCGGATTCAAAATTCTCAAAAACTTGCAGCTGTTTGGATCTGGGGTTTTGGTTCAGTCCATTTTAGACATAGGGGCCAGCTTTGAAGTTTGGAAATGTTCAAATTGACTACTTTGTTTTATTTAGTTTGGCCTCTGCTATGTTGTATGGAACAAGCCTTTCTTGAAAGAGGAGTAGTCTAGATCAGTGGTGCCCAACCTTATTATACAGGAGAGCCACATAAACCTAAACACAATCTTGTGTGGGCCAAACAGATTCTACATATTTTGATAAGATTTAAGGTCATCTGTATTGATTTTTATTTTAAGTTCAGCTTGTTTCATAAGTAGATAGAAACAACTTATATAAAGTAGTGTCTATTTACACACTTGTGTAACCCAAAATTATGTAAACATGACAACGAAATACTAATGAATTGGCCATTAGTATATTGTGTTGAAGCAGGCTGCCAGCCGTATGAAATGCTCTGTTGGGTTGTGTCCAGCCACCCGTAGGTTGGGTACTCCTTGTCTAGATTAACTATTAGGTCCTTTTCATTTCTAATTTTTGTGATTCTCTAAAAAATATTCTAGGTGATGGATAAAGAAACGTTCATGAATGACATGAGCCAGAACTGATGGGTTCAACTAGAAAGGACAAAGGAAGACTGTATCTTATGGTTAGTGGCTACCTAGAATAACAATGTGTACACTGGGCCTCATTTTCCTTTTACTTCATGTAAATCAACAATGACACCATTTAAGTCAATTTACCAGTGTAATATTGGCATAAACAGAGAATCAATGATTTAGGGAGGTATAAATGAGCTACTCTATATAAAACATTATAGGAAATTTGCTTTGTGAGGCTTCATTATTTGCTTTTTAACAGGGCTGCCTAGAGGATTCAGGGGGCCTGGAGTCTTCGGCTGCGGGGACCCCCCGCTTTGGCGGTAATTCGGTGGCAGGGGGGGTCCTTGTGCTCCGGGACCCGCCGCCAAAGTGCCCCAAAGACCTGCAGCGGGGGCCCCCCGTCGCCGAATTACCGCCGAAGCAGACCCGGCACTTCGGCGGCGGGTCCCGCTTCAGCGGTAATTCGGCCCCCTGCTGCCGAAGACCCGGAGCAGAAGAAGCTCCGGGGGCCCGGGCTCCGCGAGAGTTTTCCGGGGCCCCTGGAGCGAGTGAAGGACCCCACTCCAGGGGCCCCGAAAAACTCTCGTGGGGGCCCCTGCGGGGCCCGGGGCAAATTGCCCCACTTGCCCCCCCTCCCCCCCCCCGGCGGCCCTGTTTTTGAAAGCTATAGACTCAGCCTCTTGTTATGCTGAGAGGTACTGGCTTCTGCAGGGATTACAAACCTCTCTGAGACTGGGTGTGAACACACCCTTCATTTAACGTAATTGTCAGGAAAAGTTAATCACAAATCCCCCATCTAAGGCAAAAAAGGGGTTTCAAAACCACCCAGGAGATTTGGACTGAGTGGGCAGAGGGTTTGACTGAGTATTGTTTGGGTTAGGATGTATGCATGTGTGTCAAAGAGAGAGAGAGCGAAGACAGGACACACAGAATGAGAGAGACTCAGGGCCAGAGCAAGAAAGCCAAGCAGCAGCCTGTCAGGATGGTGTGATGTTGGAGAAGCCTGGGGAGAGGTTTGAGTTGGTGGTGCTGGCTGACCAAATCATGGGCCTGTTAGCTAAGACACTGCTCCTTTTGGTTTTGGTCCCTCCAGTGTTCAGAAAAGCAGGACTTTGTACATTCCTTGTAAATAAACAAAACCACATCAAAGAAAAAACAGACTCCATTGTCAATTTCTGCTTGCAACTGGGACATCCCTAGGGCTCTGAACTTGACTAACTAGTCAGATCAAAAAGGGTAAAACTATAATGTTACAGTTACTCAGAAATTTATGTTCAGTTTCTATGATCTTAATGAAAGCTATCATTCCATACAGCATTAGGGAAAGCTCTGGTGAGGCTACTTGGTAAAGTTGGAGTTTTCCTGGGTTGGCTTGGTATTTTCTGAAGCTGCTACATTACATGCATATCTTGTGCTAAATGTGATATTTGTTGCAGTGTTTGATTTAAACAGAAGGCTGAGCAGGATGAATGATTCTGAAAAAAATCTGAATCCTTCCCATGTTGGGAGGACCAGGAGCCCTGAGTCAAAAGATTTGTCTTAAGGCTCAGATTCTGGGAATAACAAAATATTTCAGGATCGCTATGGGTAACACAGGAAGGAATTTGGGAGTGACTAAATTGTTCAGTGTATTTTTGGGATAACAAGGTGCAGGGGTGCTGGAACAATTTGTATAGTAGGGATGCTGAGAGACATTGAAACAAACTGTGAACCCTGTATATGATGGAAACCACTCCAAGCCAAGGGGTGTGGCAACACCCCCAGCATCCCTAGTTCCAGCACTATGACAAGGTGTGTGTGTGTGTGCGTGCACGTGTATGTGCTTGTGTGCACGTGTGGGGCGGCAGGGGGAGAATCTTTTGGACAAATATTTTCCATTTATTGTATGTATTTTTACAAGATATTTAATCTTGTAATATTAGTGCTGATTTTAAAACTTGTGGGCAAAATAAAACAGGAAATAAAGGATATAGATTAAAAACACAATATATATCACCCTTTATTGCCTGTGTAAAATCCTCAAAAGATTAAAATAAAAAGGGCAAACCTCTATCTAGTGAGGTAAATTGATCAGCACTCTTCATGCTACTTATTTAATCAGGTTTTCCGTTGTACAGAATTACTGGGCGATTCCCTCTTTTTAGTGCTTTCTTTTATATTTCATACTCATCTCATTTTTTTCTTAGTGAATGTAGTGGTTGCAGAAGACAAAGGGCTAACATCCCTGGATACAGAAGTCCCCTGTTACAGGTTGAACATATGTCACAGCAATGCAGGCTTCCAGGTGGCCTCTGCCACTTCTCTCCCTAAAACTTGTAGAAGCACTTCTAGGAATCTGGGTTCCACACTGAAGGAGGGGGAAGCAAATGTGTGGACTGTGGGAGAGGTGGGTGGACCAATGGGGACACACATCGTCCCAATGCCCCGTGAACTATACATACCCAGAAAGTAATGGCAATACAGCTCCAGGCTGTCTTAGGGACTTCCAGGACTAAGGGAAACATGCCTGTAGTGGAGCTGCCCTGCCAGGGAGCCAGGGGTTCAAGCTGGATTTTCCGGAGACCAACAGACAAAGAAAGGGATGAGCTTGAACTAATACAGGACCTTCTTTCTGATATGGCAAACAGACAGGACCTTCTGTCCAGAACAGGCCTGAACCCATCCCTTCATGTAGGATGCCGAAGCTCCCACTTTGCCTTGAGATATCTTCTAGGAGGAGGATATCTTTTGGTTTGCTCTTTCCCCTTTGTTCCAGAGTCTCCAAGGCATTAGCTCCTTTCACTGTTAATGGTGGAGAGGATGAGTTCTGCATCTCTCATTGAGGTAATCAGGGAGAAGGGCCAAATCTGTCTGTTGTGGGCAATAAGGTCTTGAATTAAGGATCGGGTTTACCTTTTATCAAAGCTTTGGGAGCTGCTCCGAGGCTGGAACCATTCCCTACACTAACCAGATTCTGGCTGCTTTGGGGCCTTTGTACCTTGTGTGAGATACCTGGGCTAGGTTACAATAATTTTCAGGCTACTTGTGGAGATTAACTTGGATGAGATCCACTAGTAGGGTTTATCATATGCTTCAGACACCTGGTAGAAATTGCAATGTTTGAGATCTCTAGGGAAATTTATATTCTCCTTCACAAAGCCAGCCAAGAATATAATTTGCATGAAATTCCCAGCACTATAACTTATGCAGTGGACCCCACTATAGCTCCAACAGTTAAAATCTGTAAACGTCATGAACTGTGATTAGTTTTTCAAGGGATTTGGCAAATTTCCATGAACACTAGGTATTTGTCTAACTGAATTTACAAGTTCCTGCCCTGGGGAGCTTGTAAGTTCTTTGATCCTAGCTCCTGGTTTCATGGATATCATGAGCGGTGACTGTTCCATCAGCAGAGTTGAAGTTCCAAGAATGATAGATATTGGTTTCACAAAAATTACAATCTCTCCCAGCTACATTAGTTGAACTAGTGATGTTTGTGAGTTCTGTGAGCCCACGCTGTTTCTTCATGGAATTTACAAGCTCCAACTGTGAAGCTGATAAAAGACCTTGAGACAAACAGCTATGGTCTGTGACAATTACAAGATCTGCTAGCAGAAGGACTCATGAATTACAAATGCTCCTGGTTTCCCAGCAGAGCTTGTAACCATAGAATCATAGAATCTCAGGGTTGGAAGGGACCTCAGGAGGTCATCTAGTCCAACCCCCTGCTCAAAGCAGGACCAACCCCAACTAAATCATCCCAGCCAGGGCTTTGTCAAGCCTGACTTTAAAGACCTCTAAGAAAGGAGATTCCACCACCTCCCTAGGTAACGCATTCCAGTTCCTCACCACCCTACTAGTGAAAATTTTTTTCCTAATGTCCAACCTAAACCTCCTCCTCTGCAACTAGAGACCATTACTCCTTGTTCTGTCATCTTCTACCACTGAGAACAGTCTAGATCCATCCTCCTTGGAACCCCCTTTCAGGTAGTTGAAAGCAGCTATCAAATCCCCCCTCATTCTTCTCTTCTGCAGGCTAAACAATCCCAGTTCCCTCAGCCTCTCCTCATAAGTCATGTGTTCCAGCCCCCTAATCATTTTTGTTGCCCTCCGCTTGACTCTCTCCAATTTATCCAAATCCTTCTTGTAGCGTGGGGCCCAAAACTGGACACAATACTCCAGATGAGGCCTCACCAGTGCTGAATAGAGGGGAATGATCACATCCCTCGATCTGCTGGAAATGCCCCTACTTATACAACTCAAAATGCCATTAGCCTTCTTGGCAACAAGGGCACATTGCTGACTCATATTCAGCTTTTCGTCCACCGTAACCCCTAGGTCCTTTTCCGCAGAACTGCTGCCCAGCCATTCGGTCCCTAGTCTGTAGCAGTGCATGGGATTCTGCCGTCCCAAGTGCAGGACTCTGCACTTGTCCTTGTTGAACCTCATCAGGTTTCTTTTGGCCCAATCCTTTAATTTGTCTAGGTCCCTCTGTATCCTATCCCTACCCTCCAGCGTATCAACCGCTCCTCCCAGTTTAGTGTCAGCTGCAAACTTGCTGAGGGTGCAGTCCACACCATCCTCCAGATCGTTAATGAAGACATTGAACAAAACCGGCCCCAGCACCGACCCTTGGGGCACTACACTTGATACCGGCTGCCAACTAGACATGGAACCATTTATCACTACCCGTTGAGCCCGACCAACCTGTGTGAGCCTTGAGATTAAATATTTTCAGCAAATGCAAAGTTTGTTGGTTTACTAGAGAAGATACTTCTCTACATGAGCCTTGAAATTCAGGGACAATGTGCATTCAGCTACATTGCTAAAAGTTCTTGTACATTTCATGGACTGTGGAATTAATCATTAATGAAGATTATAAATTCAACCCATTTGCTGGCAGAGTTGGAAAACCCTGTAAATTCTGAAAGGAAGGAAAACTGGAAATTATGAAGTCCAACTCTCCACTGGAGGGGACTGTGTACTCTGAGTCCTGAACTAAAGGATTTAGATGACAAATCTACCACCTGGCCTGTGATTCTAGGGAATTCCATGAACCATAAATGGAGTTGCTCATAAATGCCATTACTTCCTTCTACTTTCCTGAAGAATGTCTAAATCTGAGTCGTGAAACAAAAGACTAATTCAGTATTATAACTTACATTAGAGGTGTTGCCTTCTGGTACTTTCAAGGCTTTCGGGCACAGACAGGGCATTGCAAGGCCTAAGGTCTTAGCCCTGCCAAGAGAAATCTGTAGTGGTCAGAAAGGATTACAGCATTGTAAACTCCGTGTCAATAGGCAGAGAATTTAGAAAGCCCACAGGCTAGGGTGACCAGACATCCCGATAAAATCGGGACCGTCCTGATATTTGGGTGGTTGTTCCGCATCCCAACCCATCTTTGGTCGGGACACAATTTGTCCCAATATTTTGCTCCGCTGGCAGCACTGGTTTTATTTTATTTTTTGCTCCGCCGACAGACCCCCTCCTCCCCCATGTATCCCAATATTTTCTTCATCTCATCTGGTCACCCTACCACAGGCTGGTCCTGCAAAGTTTCTCTAGGACAGGCTGTACCTATAGACCTTGTAAACTCTGTAGCAGTAATCTTGCAGGTACATAAAGGACAGATTAATTTTACATGCTTTATCAACTCTGTAACGAATGTGGATTTTGAATATTTTGTTGCAGTAAATTTCTATAGTATTTCAATCCAAGCTATTTGGCTCCCATACCTTTGCTAGTTGTATCTGCAAAACTTCTACAGTCTTTGAACCAATCTATTTGGATTATGGCATTTACAATTAGTGTAGATTTTTTCCTGTAGCTTTAGCTCCGTGAAGTAAAACTGTTTGGTGTATAGTAGCAATGGGCTTAAACCAATACCCCAATTTCAAACACGCAGAAGCTTTATAGGGGTTGAGGCGTTAGAATCCAAAAGTGGATCTATGTTTAAATTTCATTGCTGTCCCACCCCCTCTGGAATTAAGGTGGAATTAAGGCTTGAATCCCAACATCCCTGAATTTTGGGGGTCTGGATCAAAATTTTGTAGTTTGGGGGACATCTCTAGTTAATGGAGTTTGCAGGCATAGTGGAGTTTGTAGAGTTTATAAACACCACAAGTTCATTTAAGAAGTTTATAAGCTCCACAGAGATCTCATGAAGTTTTTGAAGATTTGAATGTTCACAGTGAATAACTCCAAAATTACCCACCCATCCTTCAATCAAACAATAAAATACAGTCCAAAGCACTATCTGTCACTGTAATTTCTAGAACAAGTTTGAGAGATGATGTTCCAAAGAATGCTAAAAAACTGTTCTTAAACTTCTTCTCCCCCACAAACTCATATATGTCAAAAAGCCTTGTCAGGTTTCCATAGTAAACTCTCCTCTGCCAGGAGACCACATATGCCAGATTTCAGATGGAAAGGTTTTATTTTAGGTTTAGAAAGTTAGAAGTGGGTAAAAATTGGACATATAGTGAAACTTTTTCTGTCTTTTGTCTTCAAGATCTTAGAAATTCAGGAAACATCCTCATATCACTTGCGGTATTTTAAAAAAAGAACATAAATCTCAGTTTCACTATCAAACCTGACACTGAAGAATCCCATGCAACTGGGTGGCAAAAGATACTGACCTTCTCCCACGAGCAGCCTAGTTTAAGTGTTACAGTGGGGTCTAAAATCAGAAACTGCTCCTGAAATCCTATCCTTGCCTTCTTTTCCCTCCATGTCCCATGAGGGCACAACAGAGAAGAAACAAAACACAACAAAACATGTTTTTTATCAAAAGTGCATACAACTTCAATTCACGCATTTCCTGACCTTTGAGAGTTTGACTTCTCAACCTTAGCATTCTTTTAATATAGCTTTGTATACATGTTCATATATAATATACATAATACAAAACAAGAGCATATATAGCAGGTATAACTATAGTATATCTACCAAAATGGCACAGAAAATGACAGGAATGAAAAGAACAAGCACTCAGGAGTAGGAGATAGTTATAAGAAGAATAAGGGAATTAATCAAAAAGGGGATCCTATTTTATATCTGATAAAGACTTGCTTCGCCCATGGTTTCTCAAACCTTTTGCCATCAGTCTTCTGAAATTCAGAAAATCATTCAGGACCTCCCCTGATGCAAATATTTTAAAAAATGCTGGGGATGAGTGATTCCCTTTTTGCCTCCCTCCCCCGCTACTACCTAAAGAAAATTTATGTCCCATTTTAGCTATATTTATTTGTAAGTACACCATTTATTACAGAGGGTTGTAAGGAGAATAATAACAAAAAATAATAATAATAAAAAAATGTAGCTACGGGCCACTTGCATAAAGCTTTCAATAAACAAATCTTCCCTTCTTGTGGACTCATTTCTACTTAGAAATTAGCAAAAACTTGGAGAGCTCTGTGTGTTTCAGTAATCATGGACAGTACTATCTTAGACTAGCTTCACAGTTCAGGAAACAGTGGTCTAGCTGTATAGATAGTGTACAGAATGGTGTATAGGTAATACCAGTGGGCTAGACTGTTGCCACCAGATAGAGCCTTGAGCAAGGGGTGGTGCGTAAGCTGCATGACTTTGGCTACACTTACAAATTTGCAGCGCTGCAGCAGGGTGTGAAAACACACCCTCTCCAGCATTGCAAATTGCAGCGCTGCAAAGCACCAGTGTGGTCAAGGTGGAGTACGGACAGCGCTGGGAGAGCTCTCTCCCAACGCTGGCGCTTTGACTACACTTAGCGCTTCAAAGCGCTGCCGCGGCAGCGCTGCTGCAGCAGCGCTTTGAAGCGCTAAGTGTAGCCACAGCCTCAGAAGTATCCCTGCAAAGTATTGTGACTCCGAGATGCCCTTCAGAGATAAAACTCACTCTCTGCATCTCCCTAGCTCTGGGTTTGAGGGGATTAGCTCACACTGAGGTGTGTGTGGGAGTATTATTTCCCCATTGCTCCCTTGTGTTGGTATGTAGATCAAGGTTCCAACCCATAGTGTGTGGATAGATTATTGCACCCCTTGCACAGCCCCACTGAAGTTGACAAGACTCTGCATGACTGCGGCGGTCTGCCTGCACACTCTCCATTGCAGGGTTGGGGCCTAACCTAACTCATGAGCTAGCAATATCTGGATATATAATTTTTTCACTAAGTAGCAAATAGTGAAGTTTGCAAAACAGCTTCAGTTATAAGCCCTTGTTTTCATCCACTCATAACTTTCTCAGATGAAACTTTCCGTGCTTGATCTCTATTCACAAGTGAAATTTTCTGGAAATTTGGAGCAAAATCTGTTATGCCATTTTTTAATTGTGCATGTGTGTAAAAAATAATTTTTCCTGTAGTAAAAAAATGGCCACTCTTTTCCTTCCTCCTAAAAACAGGTATCTCAAAAAGGCTAAATTTTGCAATTTGGAACTTGTCATGGACATAGGCCTCAATGAGGAATGTATCCATTTGTAAGTTAGAAAATATTGGTTAAAACCGAATGCTGTTTTGATTGTTAGAAAATTGCATATGATGAATGGAGGATGCAAAATAGCACTAACTCTGACAAGCCACACTTCTAGAAAGGTGCATTGCATATGCATGCACTTCTAAAAGGTGTGTGCTTTTCACAGCATGACAACAGGCACAAGTCATCCTTATAAATGTAAACAGATTTGAACTGTTTATGCCTCTTAAGATCTTAAACTAATTTAAGTGCTTATATCAACTCCAGGCCTTGAGGCAGCTTATGTGTTTATTCCCCCTTAAAGTAACTTAAACATTGGTTTCTGTTCAATTTGTGAATCAGATTTTTCATACTAGTTTTCTTTCCTTTTTATAAAAAAATAATAATCTAGGAACCTAATATAAAACCCTGTGCTAATGCAATGTTTAGTTTGTACGATTAGAATAAAAAAAGTCAAGAAATGCAAAAGATTTGTTTTTAGCAACAGCTTTAACTACCAGTAACTAAGTTGCATTATGTGTCTGTGCATGTATGTATAATATAATATAATATAATATATATATATATATATTAAACTTTTCCCCCTTTTTTGCTTCTTAAGGCTCTGATCTTGCATCTGAATCTGTTGGGCTACAAGAGGCTACTTGTGGAAATCCAGTTGAAGGACTAGAACCTAAATATGTAGCTTTGTATTACTATAAAGTGTATTTTTTGTTTTAAAAAATGTTGCAGTAACACATTTATCATAGAATCATAGACTTTAAGGTCAGAAGGGACCATTAGGATCATCTAGTCTGACCTCCTGCACAATGCAGGCCACAGAATCTTACCCACCCACTCCTGTATCAAACCTGTGTCTGAGCCATTGAAGTCCTCAAATCATGGTTTAAAAACTTCAAGGTGCAAAGAACATTCCAGCAAGTGACACGTGCCCCATGCTGCAGAGGAAGGCGAAACCCCCACAGGGCTTCTGCCAATCTTCCCTGGAGGAAAATTCCTTCCCAACCCCAAATATGGTGATCAGCTAAACCCTGAGCATGTGGGCAAGACTCACCAGCCAGACACCCAGGGAAGAATCATCTGTAATAACTCAGATCCCACCCCATCTAACATCCCATCACAAGCCACTGGGCATATTTACCGCTAGTAGTCAAAGATGAATTAATTGCCAAAATTAGGCTATCCCAGTATACCATCCCTTCCATAAACTTATCAAGCTTAGTCTTGAAGCCAGGATATGTCTTTTGCCCCCACTACTCCCCTTGGAAGGCTGTTCCAGAACTTCACTCCTCTGATGGTTAGAAACCTTTGTTTAATTTCAAGTCTAAACTTCCTGATAGCCTGTTTATATCCATTTGTTCTTGTGTGTACTTATGTACTTGTGTGTGTGCACGTTTGTGTTACATATACTCATGAGTGTATACACATGTTTTACTCATACAAATACAATTTTATGTAATATTGTATCTATCTCTGATAAAAAACAGAAGTTATAAAAGAGAGGTTGGGAATGACGTTGTCACCCTTGCTTAGAAGCACAAGGAGAAAAAAGAACTTGTTTCTTCAGCTTCTAACTTAGGTCTGGCCCACACTACCAAGTTAGGTCAATATAAGCCACTTAGCATCGACCTAGTTGTGTATTTGTCTATACTTAAATTTGTCTCCGACTGATGTAAGTGCCCCATTACACAGATGCACTAACACTATCTCCCCAACTAGCAGTGAGCCATGGTCGATATACTGAGGTCAACATAGTGCAAGTGCAGACACTGTGTTGCTTATGCTGACCCTAACAGTCCTCCAGCAGCTGTCCCACAATGTCTGACACTGACCCCTCTGGTCACAATTGTGAACTCCACTGCCCAGGGATCACGAAGACCAAAAGGCTGCCCTTCTCTTTAAATCCCTGAAAATTTTTGAAATTACTCTTCCTGATTGTCCAGCTTGGCAAGCACATCTAGCAGCTCTCCATTGTTGTGTGCAACTGCCCAGCTGACCATGCTGGATACACACTCTAGATGTACTCTGGGCTGGAGTAGACAGGAGATATTGGATCTCCTGGGCCTGTGGGGAGAAGAGGCTGTGCAAGCACAGCTATGGACCAGCCATAGAAACATGTAGAAGCAGCAAAGAATCCTGTGGCACCTTATAGACTAACAGACATTTTGCAGCATGAGCTTTCGTGGGTGAATACCCACTTCTTCGGATGCAAGTCTTGCATCCGAAGA
>ML200304.1:11397-25024 GCA_004028625.2 Cuora amboinensis | reverse complement strand
AGTAGTTTTCTTCCCCAATGTGACCATTGCCCAAACGGACTCCGTATTATCCATTACATTGCTAGTTATTTCATTACATTTCACCTCATTGTTAATATACAACGCTACTCCCCCACCCTTACCTTTGCATCGGTCTTTCCTAAACAGCACATACCCTTCCATACCTGTACTCCAGTCATGGCTACCGTTCCACCATGTTTCGGTTATTCCTACGATATCCGGTTTCAATTCTCGGACCAGGAGCTCCAGTTCCTCTATTTTGTTACCTAAGCTTCTCGCATTTGTGAACAAGCATCCTAATTTTTGCTGGTTGGTTCCTCTCACCCTTTTCACCCAACTCGGCAGGGACACCGTACTACCAGTATGACCTGTCGATCTAGGATCTGTCCCCCCTCTCTTCCTTGTACCTGAATGTCCCCCTCTGGCTATATCTGTTGTTATTTTGTTGTTCTCACTCCCAGTGAATAAATCTGGCGTGGAGAGCACCAGGACCTCTCCCAACCTTCTCCCCCCCATGTCTAGTTTAAAGCCCTTTTAATCAGATGAGCCAGCCTCCCTCCTAGAAGTCTACTTCCTTCCCTACTTAGGTGGAGCCCATCCCGTGAGAACAGTTGTCTGTCCCCAAAATCCTCCCAATGCCCATACATCCCAAAGCCCTCCTTGTAACACCACTCCCTCAGCCAACTATTAATCATCACGATCCTCTCACCCCTTTCGCACCCTTCCCTAGGGACAGGTAGGATCCCACTGAAGATCACCTGGGCCTCAATTTCCTTGAGCGTCTTACCCAACCTGGCATAGTCTCCCTTTATCCTTTCTAGCGAGAATCTAGCTGTGTCATTTGTTCCTACATGAAGGATGATCAAAGGGTTCTTACCTGCTCCTCTTAGGATCCTTTTCAACCTCAGGTCCACATCCCGTATTTTAGCACCTGGTAGGCAGCATACCCTTCTGTTCTCCGGATCTGCCCTGGTCACAGGCCTGTCCACCCTTCTCAGTATAGAATCCCCAATCACATAGACCTGCCTATGCCTGGGGACAGGGTGGCCCTGTAACCTATCCTCCGTCCCCCGTGGTTGCACGCTCCTTCCATTCCTATCATCCCTTGTGGTTCCCCTTAAGCCATACTGTATCCTCTCAGGGCCCAAACTTGGTGTTGCCTCCATAGCCTCCTCCCCTCTTTCTATCGGACTGTCTTTCCTTCTCTTTTTCCTTGGCCTCCCACCGTCAGCTACCATCTGCTTTACCCCTTCCTCAGTTTCCAACACTTGGAACCTGTTCCTTAGCTCTATTTCCCCCTCACTAGCTCTCCTTTTCCTTGGCCTGCTCCTCATGGTCACATGCTTCCACCGCCCATCTTCCTCATCTGGCTGTGCCCCCTCACTGGCCTTAGCCCCTACTTCCTCCTGTACTCCCGGGCATTCCCCTTTGGTCACTGCTTCCCATTGCTCCATCAGCTGCTCAAAACCCCTTCTGTTCTCTACCAGGGTTTCTACCTGCAGCTCTAGTCCCTGTATCTTTTCCTCCAGTAGCTCTATAAGGCGGCACTTCATGCATACATAGTACTGTTCTGGGTCCCCCGCTAGGACAATATACATACCGCAGCTGCTGCATGCTCTCATCCTTGGTGTATCCTCCGCTGCTTGGCTCATGGCTGCTCCTGTCCTGGCTTTGCTTGTGTACCTGCGGGACTCGAGGGACACGGCGCCGCCCCCTTCCGCCTCCCCCTGCAAACTCCCACTCAAACTCCCCTGTTAGCAGCCCTGTTTGCTGGCTCCTGTGCCGCTGCTCGCAGCATGAGCAGTTTTGCAGCATGAGCTTTCGTGGGTGACACTTCTTCGGATGGAAATTTCCTGGGGCAGGTATATATAAACAAGCAAGAAGCAAGCTAGAGATAACGAGGTTAGATCAATCAGGGAGGATGAGGCCCTGTTCTAGCAGTTGAAGTGTGAAAACCAAGGGAGGAGAAACTGGTTCTGTAATTGGCAAGCCATTCACAGTCTTTGTTTAGTCCTGAGCTGATGGTATCAAATTTGCAGATGAACTGGAGCTCAGCAGTTTCTCTTTGAAGTCTGGTCCTAAAGTTTTTTTGCTGGAGGATGGCCACCTTAAGATCTGCTATTGTGTGGCCAGGCAGGTTGAAGTGTTCTCCTATAGGTTTTTGTATATTGCCATTCCTAATGTCTGATTTGTGTCCATTTATCCTTTTCCTTAGAGACTGTCCAGTTTGGCCGATGTACATAGCAGAGGGGCATTGCTGGCATATGATGGCATATATTACATTGGTGGACGTGCAGGTGAATGAACCGGTGATGGTGTGGCTGATCTGGTTAGGTCCTGTGATGGTGTTGCTGGTGTAGATATGTGGGCAGAGTTGGCATCGAGGTTTGTTGCATGGATTGGTTCCTGAGCTAGAGTTACTATGGTGCGGTGTGCAGTTGCTGGTGAGAATATAGCGGTCGGTAGGTTTTCGGTATAGGGTGGTGTTGATGTGACCATCTAGGAAGTAGACACCACAGTGCAAATAAGTGATGGTCACATCAACACCACCCTATACCGAAAACCTACCGATCAGCCACACCATCACCGGTTCATTCACCTGCACGTCCACCAATGTAATATACGGCATCATATGCCAGCAGTCGGCTTTCCCCCATCTCCTAGTTTAAAAACTGCTCTACAACCTTTTTAATGTTTAGTGCCAGCAGTCTGGTTCCACTCTGGTTTAGGTGGAGCCCATCTCTCCTGTATAGGCTCCTCCCATCCCAGAAGTTTCCCCAGTTCCTAATGAACGTGAACCCTTCCTCTCTACACCATCGTCTCATCCACGCATTGAGACTCTGAAGCTCTGCCTGCCTACCTGGCCCTGCGCGTGGAACTGGGAGCATTTCTGAGAATGCCACCATAGAGGTCCTGGATTTCAGTTTCTTCCCTAGCAGCCTAAATTTGGCTTCCAGGACATCTCTCCTACCCTTCCCTATGTTATTGATACCTACATGTACCACGACCACCAGCTCCACCCCAGCACTACACATAAGTCTGTCTAGATGCCTCGAGAGATCCGCAACCTTCGCACCAGGCAGGCAAGTCACCATACGGTTCTCCCGGGCCATGCACTCTCAGAGGGGCGGATTACATCTGTAACATGTCCTTGATCTCCATTTTTATTGTGGATTTGGGTTGAGGAGACACCCGATAAGATTGGGCTCTAATTGGGCAAGCATCACCTGTGTCAATGGAATGGTACACTCATTCTGTCCATCCTGGGGTGGCTGAGAACATTGGCATGAAACTGGTGCACAGCTCCTGGATTTGCTGTCGCTGCTTATGCTCAAGGGTCATGGAAAGACTCACCTCTTCTACACCTCCATTGCTTTTTCCTTCATAGTAGACACTTTCAGGCCACTCAGTGTCATCTCTCTCCTAGGCTGTAAACTGGAGAACCTTGAATTCTCAGGAATAAAAGGGCTTTACAGAATTAACATGGTATACTTTAGGTTTTAGGGTATAGTCTGGGAAAGCTATGAAGTAATCAACAGCTCACAGGCGCTCTTGGACCATAAATGGCCCCTCCCACAAAGCTTCCATCTTATTGACCTGGAGCTCTTTCAGGATCATGACTTGGTCACTACTTTGAAGGAACGCTCTCTGGCATGTTTATGATACCAGACCTTTTGCTCTTATTGAGCATCCTGTAGCTTTTCTCGAGCAAGAGCTAGAGAGTCTTTCAGGGTGTTTTTCAGGTTGGTTACAAAGTCCAAAATGTTAATTCATGGAGAAGATGTAACCTCCTCCCATTGCTGCTTCACCAACTGTAATGAACCCTTAACTTCATGGCCATAAGCAAGTTCAAATGGTGAAAATCCCAAACTGGAATGTGATGCACTCTTGTAGGCAAAGAGCAACTGCTGCAACATTAGGTCCCAATCATTGGAGTGCTCATTTGTGAATTTACGTATTATGGCCCTCAAAGTCACATTAAACTTCTCCACTAGACCATTGGTTTGATGGTGGTAAGGGGTGGCAACCAAGTGGTTCACTCCATGAGCTTCCAAAAGATGTTTCATGGTCCCTGCCAGAAAGTTAGTTCCCAAATCCAGAAGAATGTCTGAGAGCCAACCTACCCTGGCAAAAATGTCTGCAATGCCTGGCTCACACTTTTAGCCTTGGTGTTGCTTAGAGCTACTGCTTCAGGCCATCAGGTGACAAAATCCATGACAGTCAGTATGTACTGCTTTCCTTTGGGTGTCTTCTTAGGGAAAAGACCCAGAATATCCACACTACACGCTGATATGGAACCTCAATTATGGGGAGTGGTTGGAGAGGAGCCATGACCTGGTCTTGAGGTTTTCCCACTCTTTGGCACACCTCACAAGATCGGACATAGGTGGAAACGTCCTTGCCCTTTCCCTCCCAGTGAAATGACTTCCCCAAACGGTCCTTGGTTCTGTTCATCCCAGCATGGCCACTAGGGTAATCGTGGGCTAAGCTCAAGAGCTTTTCCCTATATTTAGTTGGAATTACCAACAGTCTCTGAGGATGCCAGTCCTCTTTGTACCCACCGGAAAGGGTCTCCTTGTAAAAGAGTCCTCCTTCTGTAACAAACCTGGACCTATTAAAAGAGCCGAGAGGTGGTGGGTCGCTCCTTGCTGCTGTCCAAGCTCCCTTGAGGCTCTCATTTGCTTCCAGCTCTACCTGAAACTTCTCCCTTGATGCTGGAGACATTAGTTCCTCGCTGGGCTGTGGACTTGGGCTTGGTTCCTCTGGAAGCGATGCAAGTGATGGGGTGTCTTTGTCAACTGTGAACTGCTCTCTGCTGGTGCACTAGGTTGTATTTCAGGCTTGCGCCGGTTTAGCTGCTGGTGCTGGCTCTGTGGTGCCCTTTGGTGCTGGCTCCCCTAACTCTGGTGGGGTTGCAAACACAGGCTCTGGTGCTGACTGCTCCGCCAGTTCCGATCCTTGGGCTGGTTCTGGCTGGGTCCCAGGAACTGGATCTACAACCGCTGCCATAGACTCTGGTCTGGTTCCCCCACCTCTGGCTCAGTCCCTGGGCCTGTGGTATCAGGGGACCCAGATGGGGTCCTTGTAGAAGGCTCAGGAATGGAGTTACGTGTGAGGGCCTGTTTAGCCTGGCTGCAGGTGACCATCCCCTCCCTTTTTGTTAGCCTCACATGGTTGGCTAAGTCTTCTCCCAGCAGCATGGGAATGGGATAATTGTCACAGACTGCACAAGTCCATATTACTGACCAGCCCTTGTACTGGACGGGCAACTTGGCTATAGGCAAGTTAAAGGAGTTGGCCTTAAAGGGTTGCACTGTCACTTGGGCCTCTAGGCTGATGAATTTGTGGACCATCAGGGATTGGTGGATAGCTGACACCTGTGCTCCAGTGTCTCTTCACCCTGTAATCTTCCTCCCACCCACACTCCCAGTTTCCCTTCGCTCTGGGGTTATTTGCGAGACATCTGGGCCTGAAGACTCTCAGTGGGACCCCGGGGTGATGAGTCAGCTGGTGCTCTTGGGGCAGTTGGCCTTCACATGCCTGAGTTCATTACATTTAAATCATCGCCCAGCTGACTGTGGGCTGGGGCAAGGTGGGTGAATGGAGAGTAGGGTGGTGGGATGAGAGGGCATCTGGGTTCTCCCTGGCTGGGTGGAGGGCTCCTCCTTGCTAGATGGGGCCTTGGGCTGACCCCAATGGTGGGGTGTCGTCTCCGGTTGCCCCTTCTGGTATCCCCACCAACTGCTACTAGCTTTCTTCTTCTCTGCCACATCCACCCATTTGGCTCTGATCTCCCCGCCTCGATTACTGTTTTGGGCTTCCCATCTAGGATGTGCCTTTCTAGTCCCTCAGGAACACCCGCTAAGAACTGCTCCATTAGTTAGGGTTACCATATTTCATCAAACAAAAAAGAGGACAGGGGGGAGCCCTACCCTAGCCCTGCCCCCACCCCACCCCAGCCCCACCCCTTCCACTCCCTCCCACTTCCTGCCCCCTGACTGCTCCCCTCAGAACACTCAACCCCCTCCTGCTCCGTGTCCCCTGACTTCCCTCTCCTGGGACCCCTGCCCCTAACTGCCCCCCAGGACCTCACCCCCTACTTAAGCCTCCCTGCTCCTTGTCCCCTGACTGCCCCCTCCTGAGACCCCCACCCACCCTAACTGGCCCCCTAGGACCCTACCCACTACCTGTTCCCGGGTAGAGTCTACTCCCTATCTGTTCCCAGACTGCCCCAAACCTTATGCACACCCCTGCCCCCAGACAGACCCCCGGGACTCCAAAGTGCCATCCAACCACTCCCCGCTCCTTGACAGCCCCCCCAGAACTCCCGACCCATCCAAACTCCCCCCCCACTCCCTGTCCCTTGACTGCCCCCTCCCGAACTTCCCTGCCCCTTCTCAAAGCCCCTGGACCCCTTACCATGCTGCTCAGAACAGTGCATTGGGCTCTGTGTGGAGCCCGACATTCTGCCATGCTTCCCAGCGGAGTGCACAGCCCAGTCCTCACCCCCGCAGAGTGCTGCAGAGTGGCACACTGGGCAGCAGGGGAGGGCAAGCAGGGGAAGGGGGGAAGGAGCTCCAGAGCTGCCAAGGCCCGATGTGAATGGCCTGGCTGGGGATCTGAGAGTGCGGGGTGGGGGAGGAGGGGAGGAGCTCTAGAGCTGCTGGAGGCTGGGCCAGTGATCTGATCTCAAGCTGCAGAGGAGAGGAGGGGGGAAGCGGAGGTGGGGTTCTGGCTGCAGAAGCCCCATGCGAGTGGCTCGATCCGGCTGGCTGCCCTGTCAGCTGCACACACTCTGCATAGAGAGGAAATCCGGACATTTACAAATTCCCCCTGGATGCTATCTTTAACTCAAAAAGTCAGACATGTCCGGGAGAATCTGGACAAATGGTAACCCTACATTTGTATTAGGAGAGACAGAGCTTCTAGAGATTTAACACTTGCTCTTGATATCCAGATATCCCAATTTTTTACAATTTTTGGTAGGCATGTTGGGAAAATGACATGTCTGGTTTCTACCTTAGGGCTCTGAACCGCCGACGGGCATGCTCGGGTGTTAGCCCCATCCTAATTCTGGCCTTTTGTTTAAAAAGGTCATACTCATTCATGTATTCTTTTGGCATTTCAGCTGCCACTTCTGCTAAGGGTTCACTGAGTTGTGGCCTCAGCTCCACCATATACTGGTCTATAGGGGTGCTGTACCCAAGCAGGCCCTTTCAAAATTTTCTAAGAAGGCCTCTGTATCATCGCCTACCTTGTATGTGGGGAATTTCTTGGAATGGGGAGCGGTACCTGGAGTAGGGCTGTTAGGGCTACCTGGCTGACCCAGCTTAGCTTTTCTGGTTCTAAGCTCTTTAGCTCTGTCTCTGCTTCTAAGCACTTTGCCTCTCTCCTCTTCTCCACCTCTAAGTGCTTCACTTCTCTATATGCCTCCATTGCTAAGCACTTCTCCTCCCTCTCCACCTCCATGTTCGCCATCCATAGGAAGAACTCCCTGTCGTCCGTAGTTAGAGTCTGGTCTGGGTTAAAGGCACCCTCCAGCTCATTACCAGGCCCCTGGTTGGGGACAAGCCGTCATCACCCTCCTGGGGAATCTGCTGTCTCCCATCCTCTCCCTGCCTTTCTGTCCTGGAGCTGGATGTCTGGACTTGATCCACAGTGATCTTCTCCATGGCGTGCCGCTTTGGGAAGATCAGTTGCTCTAGGATTTCAGTGCCCGACTGCAACCTCATGCACAGGCTGCTTTACTCTAGCTTAGCTATTTCATTGCCATGAAGCTAGGGAAAAAACATAAACTGCTTGTTGGACTCCCTGGATTTGCAGGCTGAACTCTGTGCATGCCTGTTCCCCCTCAGGCAGCAAAGAAAAGAAAAAAAAAACCCAAAACTTCCAAACAGCCAAACGGAAAAATGTGTCCTTTTAAAATCCTGAGGTCGGTGCTTCTCGTTCAAAATGATCCCACTGCTCTGCCACCATGTCAAGGCTGATTCTCCACTCTGGCACTTCGAGTGCAGAAGGTGGGTGCCCGCAAGGACTCTAAGATAACACTGGCCACTGCAGGCTGGTAATGCTGCCACCACTCAAGTGAAAACTGCCTTTTGCAAATCCAGAAAAAACTCACTTGGGACCTTCCACCCCTCCTTCAAGGAAGCCGAGAAAGAAAACAAAAGAAAAGGGGAAACCAGCTGTTGTATCAGCTGATTAACATATGCACAACCTCTTTACCTCATAAAACACAGAAATCCAATTGTTCTTAAAAAAGAGAAATTTTATTGAAAAAGAAAGAAAACACCTTTGGAAAAATTAGGTTTTTGCTAGATATTAAAAGAGCAACTGCAAGGATTAAACACCAAGAATAGCTTTCTTGAGGCCCATCTTAAAGGTTAGAACAACAAAACAAAAGCACTTGGGGTTAGCACATAGGAATCCACAAGCAAAAAAAAAAAAAAAAAAGTTGGAGGTCCCTGTTTATGTCTGTCTATGATATTGAAGATTCTTCATAGTTGGCCCCAAGTTTCTTACAGCATAGCTGCTGCCCTGTTTGCTTCTCCAGCTGAGAGAACAACAGTCAGACAGACAAAGGGGAAGTTTTTTCTCAAATTTAAAAAGTTCTAGCCTTCCCATTGGCTCTTTTGGCCAGGTGCCCACTCACTTCCCTTTATCTGTGCATAGCAGTGAGACTTTTTAACCCTTTACAGGTACAGCAAGTAGAGAACAGCTACTAAGAAGAATTTTATAGTTAACTGACTGGATGGATGCCCATAAAAGGGAGCTACCACCACCCATTTATCACACTCCCCTTCCCCAACTAGCTGTCAGAGGAGAGTTCATTCAGATCCTGCATTCACGTATAGTCACAAAATCATTCACAAGCAGCTCAATAGTTAATAAAGTAAATTCCACGCCCTCCTTAGTATATTCTGTTGCACACCAAGTCAATGTAATTATGTCTATGAAACCTTACCCAGGTGCAATGTCAGTGGCCCTCACCTAATGACATACTGTAGTGGTTGCTTATAGGCAGCAGTGACAGATACAGAAAGCAATGTGCAAAAAGCAGTAGGGTGACCAGACAGCAAGTGTGAAAAATCAGTACAGGGGCTGGGGGGTAATAGGAGCCTATATAAGAAAAAGACCACAAAATCGGGACTGTCCCTATAAAATTGGGACATCCGGTCACCCTAAAAAGCAGTAATATTTAAGAAATAATATTTTTTTCAGTCTATCCGAAACAGAGATGTCAAAAGCATAGACTCAGTGACTGCAAGAGGAGTGGCAGTCTCTGGGGTATTTTAAGGGCTGGCTAAAACCTTTGTTCCAGAGGAGGCAGGTTCACTTTGCCCAGGACAGCTCACTCCTTCAAGAGCTAAGGGAATCTGGGCCATGCCTCCAAGGAGCAGAGCCTGGAAGGGAGGGCTGGAGGGGCAGCCAAATGCCAGGTTAAGAAGGAGGGGGATCCCAGCCCTATCCTGTGTAACCAGGACAGCGAGAAACCCCTTGCCCACCCCCCATAAGCTGAGAGATACCAATATGCATTGCATTCGACGGAGTGGGTATTCAGCCATGAAAGCTCATGCTCCAGTATGTTTGTTAGTCTATAAGATGCACAGAACTCTTTGCCGCAGTAGAGCTGATCAATGATAAAATAAACTCAGTTACCAAGACTGTCCAGCCAGAGAGGGAGCGCCCAGCATTGCTGCTGCTTTCTGTTCCCAGCAGCTGGGACGGTCCTTTTGCCTGGGGCAGGGTGAGCGCAGAAACTAGCAACAGAGGCAGGTTCAGCAGCTTCCCAAGGAATCGCTCAGCTGACAAGCCAGCATCACACTCCTCAGAGGGGAATTTTGATCAATTAACATTTCAGTGGCCAAAGGCTCAAAGATCTATTGACACATCATAGACTTATAGACTTTAAGGTCAGAAGGGACCATTATGATCGTCTACTCTGACCTCCTGCACAATGCAGGTCACAGAATCTGACCCACCCACTCCTGTAACAAACCCCTAACCTATGTCTGAGTTATTGAAGTCCTCAAATTGTGGTTTGAAGACGTCAAGCTGCAGAGAATCCTCCAGCAAGTGACCCGTGCCCCATGCTGCAGAGGAAGGCAAAAAACCTCCAGGGCCTCTGCCAATCTGCCCTGGAGGAAAATTCCTTCCCGACCCCAAATATGGCGATCAGCTAAACCCTGAGCATGTGGGCAAGACTCACCTGCCAGCACCCAGGAAAGAATTCTCCCAACGCATCTAACATCCCATCACAGACCACTGGGCATATTTACCTGCTGATAATAAAAAATGAATTAATTGCCAAAATTAGGCTATCCCATCATACCGTCCCCTCCATAAACTTATCAAGCTTAGTCTGGAAGCCAGATATGTCGTTTGCCCCCACTACTCCCCTTGGAAGGCTGGTTCAGAACTTCACTCCTCTGATGGTTAGAAACCTTCGTCTAATTTCAAGTCTAAACTTCCTAGTGTCCAGTTTATATCCATTTGTTTTTATGTCCACATTGATACTGAGCTTAAATAACGGTATTTATCCCTCTGATATATTTGTAAAGAGCAATCATATCCCACCTCAGCCTTCTTTTGGTTAGGCTAAACGAGCCAAATGATTTTTTCTGCATCACCCTCTCTCAGTGAGAGGTGCCTGTCCTGGTCAATAATGGGTTTTACTAAGCAGAAGATCATAACTTTTCCCCCAAGGGCAGTTGTATCCTCCTCTCTTCCAGCCTCCCCAACCCATTGTATCTGGCTTTTCACCCCCTCCCAGCCACAAAGGAATTGAAGCTGAACCTCAGTTACATGCTAAGCATTTAGCCTGACACCAGAAGCCCAAGTCAAACCCTTCCTCTCATTCACAGCCTCTCAACCCCAAGCCCTGGAATATGTTTCCCTCTGCAGACATGCCCAAGTAAACCCTTAAAAACTCTATGACAAACACGTGTTAGAATTAGGGTTGCCAGAAGTCCAGTTTTCAACTGAACGCCCGGTCAAAAAGGGATCCTGGTAGCTTTGGTCAGCACCACTGACTGGGCCGTTAAAAGTCCAGTCGGCGGCACAGTGGGGCCCCAAGGCTAAGGCAGGCTCCCTGCCTACCCTAGCATTGCGTGGCTCCTGGAAGTGGCCACCGGGTCCCTGCAGCCCCTAGACACGTGGGTGGCCACGGAGGCTCGGTGCACTGGCTCTGCCCCAAGGGCCGGCTCCGCAGCTCCCATTCACCAGGAACCACGATCAATGGGTGCTGTGGGACCAGTGCCTGTGGGCACAAGGGCAGCACACAGACCCTCTCTGGCCTCCCATGCGTCCAGGGGTTGCAGGGTCCTGGCAGCTGCTTACTGGGAGCTGCAGTAAGCACTGCGGGGACCCTGCACCCCAAAACTCCTTCCACACCCCAACTCCCTGCCCCAGCCTAGAGTCCCCTCCGACACCCAAACTCCCTCCCAGAGCCCGCACTCTCTACAACATTCCAACCCTCTGCCCCAGCCCTGAGCCCCCTCCTGCGCCCCAAACTGCTCATCCCTGGCCCCACCCCAGAGCCTGCACCTCCAGCCAGAGCCTGCACCCCCCTTCCTGCACCCCAAACCCCTTCCCCAGCCTGGTGAAAATGAGTGAGGGTGAGGGAGAGCGACTGTCCAAAGGAGGGGCTTGGAGCGAGCAGAGGTGGGACCTCACAGACAGGGCAGGGCATGGGCGGGGCCTCGGTGAAGGGCATGGGGCAGGGTGTTCAGTTTGTGCAATTAGAAAGTTGGCAAGCCTAGTTAGAATACACTCTAAAAACATTTTCATTGATTAGTGAATATAGAAATTCTGTACTGTATTATTTCAGTATTGCATTTATCATGAAAATTTACCATCCCATGCAGTGGTGCTGGAACAGTTTTCAGAGTGGGGGAGCTGCACTCTCCCTTGCCCCTGGCCGTGCCCTTCATTGCTCCCTAGAACTGGGGCTGGGAGTAGGGCCATGGCTCTGTGGGGGCACAAACAGGGGTAACGGGGCCAAAGCTGTGGCCACAGCTGGGGGTGGAGCCCCAGGCTAGGCCAGCAGGTGCAGGGCTGGCAGCTGGGCGTGTGGCTGGCAGCGGAGCTCCCAGGTGTATATCTGGCAACCGGGACCCCGTGCAAAATCTGGGGGTGCTGTAGCACCCCCAGTTCCTTCATCTATGATCATGTGTGTGTGTGTTTATAATTGTCTGTGGAAATTTTGTTTAGTGACATTTTTTACTAGGACTGTCGATTAATTGCAGTTAACTCACGCAATTAACTCAAAAATAAATCATGATTAATCTCAGTTTTAATTACATTATTAAACAATAGAATTCCAATTGAAATGTATTATATATTTTGAATGTTTTTCTACATTTTCAAATATATTTATTTCAGTTACAACACAGAATATAAAGTGTACAGTGCTTACTTTATATTATTTTTATTTTGTTGTGGAAAATTGACCACACGATTGATTTTGGATCAGACAGCCTGCGGCTCCTTTATTTTATACGAGCATATATGCAAGGAGAGTCAGCATGGCCCCATGCAAGGTGGCAAGCTGCTCTGCCTTCCGTAAATTTTAACCAGCTTATAAAGGTTAAAACCACAGCAAATTACACACACATTGTACATTAATTACCTTATTTGGAATATATTGCAAAATATGATATAGGTCACAAGCAAGCTCAACAATCAGTTTTCCATATTGGGCCTTTCCTGTTGTTGTTATTCCTAGTCTCATTTGTGGTTTGACTTTTCTAACGCTTTCACTGTGGTTTTGTTTCACAAGCTTAGTTATTGCAAATCAGCATGTCTCGGGACTTTCCATTTCACCTACTGATGCCCCTTATGCACACACAGTCATTGTTCCTCTAACTTGGGATTTTTTCCATATCGCTCTGTCTTTCTATGCCCTTTATACAAAGAAGCAAGCTCAGCTAATACTTTTAGGCCTGCTAGCTTGATCAAAGCCCCCAAACTTTCCCAGATAATAGATTTTCCCTGACAATTCCCTCCTTTGATGCCTGCTTGGCATCATTATAGTTTAGATTTCTATGTTCACCAAATTATTAATTTCTTTATTTGTTTCTTGCTCTCTGTCTTCCACTTGCATTTCTTCATAAACATCCAGCTTTGGTGTCTTATTATAAAATTCTTTAACAGTCATAAGTGCCACTTGTTCCCTAGCAAAAAGCTTAACAGATCTTCGAGTATACAAACAACTATAAAAGCATTTTTACAACAACAACATAACCCTATAGTAAATAATAAAAAGACCAATGCTACTCTCATAGTGATAAAACAATGGGGTTGAGATTGCTGCAAAGTTTTGATTACAAAACATAGGGCATCATATTTAGTACACAAGGTTCATACCCGATAGGCAGTATGAAAAGCACCTTTTTCCACTTGATAAACATTTTGGAGAATATTAATTTGATCTTGGATTTTAGAAATTTTCTGTACTTCCGGTAATACAGTAAGCAGATTTTGGAATCGATCTGGCACTAAGGTAGTCCAATTAAAGGGAATCTGAGGTTGGAGAGCTGCTTGAAGAATTCTGTCTGCTGGCCAATACAAGATGTGATTACAACATGATGGGGGCTAATTTAGCTACAACGAGTCAGGAAAAAGA
>ML200304.1:0-11297 GCA_004028625.2 Cuora amboinensis | reverse complement strand
TGTGGGTCCCGCTTTGGCAGTAATTCGGCGACGGGGGGGCCCCCGCCGCGGGTCTTCGGGGCACTTCGGCGGCTGGTCCTGGAATGGAAGGGCCCCCCGCTGCCGAAGACCCCAGGCCCCGGAATCCTCTGGGCGGCCCTGGAGGCCAGCGGCTATGGGGTCCAAAGGTGAACTATAATATGCAATAGGTCGCAGCGCATTTCCATGAGTCTGAGTAAGGACCCTTGGGGCCACTCCCTCCTTTTCATGACAAACAAGGGTAAAGGGCTTTTTGTAGTCTGGAAGGCCCAAGGCTGGTGCTCGGGCGAGGGCCCATTTAATTTGAACAAAGGCCTCATCGGCTTCTGGGGTCCATAAGAAGGGTTCTGGGACTTTATTAAGGGTCATTGCCAGCAGTGGTCGAATGATGGTAACATACCCAAGGATCCATTGCCAACAATAGCCAGCCATGCCCAAAAAGCCACGCATCTGTCTTTTCATGATTGGCTTGGGCACCTGGAGAATGGCTTGAATCCGTGAAGGGGACAAGTATCTTTATCCAGCTGAAATATCATGTCCGAAGTAGTGGACTCTGGGCAGACAGAGCTGCAATTTAGAATTAGAGGCTTTATGGCCCTTTCGGGCCAGGGCCTGCAATAAGACAAGGGAATCGATTTCTGACCCTTTCAAAGAGCTAGAAGCTAATAACAGATCATCCACATACTGGATCAGAGTGGAGCCCATTGGGAATTTAACATCATTTGGGAAAATAAGGTGGGAGATTCAGTATGACCTTGGGGCAATCTGGTCCAAGTATGTTGGAGTCCCTGATAAGTAAATGCAAACAAATACTAGCTATCCTTATGAATAGGGATAGAAAAGAATGCCAAACAAAGATCAATAACTGTAAATTATTCAGCAGAAGGGGGAATACAAGAAAGAATGGTTGCAGGGTTAGGGACAACAGGGAAAGTAGGGAGGACAGCCGCATTGACAGCATGAAGGTCCTGGACAAAACGCCAAGTTTGTTTGCCAGGTTTTTTTACTGGCAAAATAGGAGAGTTACATTCACTGACTGTTGGTACAATGACTCCCTGCTCTATTAGGGAAATAATCATGGGACGAATTCCCTCTTCAGCTTGTTTTGACAGGGGGTATTGTTGTATTTGGGAAAGGGGTTTTGCTGAGTTTAGATGGATCTTAACCGGCTGGGCAGATCCAATGCACCCAACCTATTTAGCATGATCAGCCCATAAAGTGGGGGGAACCTGTGCCAGCAGTTCCTGTTGCAACGCGGAAGGGCTGGGGTCGGCATCCTCCATTAGAGTGGGTTCCTGTAATACTGCCAGGGCCTCATTGTGAGTAGGATTGGGCATATCCAGATATACACCCTCAGGTGTGCAATATATTGTACAATTTAGCTTACATGGCAAATCCTTCCCCAAAAGGTTAATGGGAGAACAAAGACTGAGGAGAAAGGCATGGTAGTCAGAGAGAGGACCAATAGAAACGGATAGAGGTGAAGAAACAGGGTGGGGAAGAGGAGTATTGCCCACCCCTATTGCATTCACGATTTCAGAGGTTATCGGGAGCGACGAAAACTCATGAGCATGGAGAGTAGATCGTGACGCTCCAGTATCTATTAAGCAGGAGGTAGGAATCCCATTGATTACACAGGAGACAGTAGGGCCTGTCTGATCCATGGGACTAAGTGGGGTGATGATGTTACTTGTCTCCTGGCTTTCCTAGTAGTCTTGTGACTGTAAAGGAGCAATACCCCGGCAGTTTGGGGGTTGCATCTGTGCTGAGGCTGGGTATACAGATTGGCCAGGGCGATACGGACATTCATATTTCCAGTGACCCTCCTTTTTGCAATAGTGACATATACCAACCCGTTGTCCTTGAGGTGGCGGGTGATAGGAACCATGATTGGGTCTTCCCCCTTTACCTTGCTTGGGGCAATCACCACGAGACCTCTGCATGTTCTGAATCTGGAGGGTCATTAATTTAGTTTCAGTATCCTCTTTTTTCTTTTCTAACTGGCGGTGGTAGTGTTGTGCTGCCGCTACGATTCCATCCAGATCCTTTCTGTCCCAATCTACTATCCCAACCTTTAATTGTTCACCTAATTTTGGGATAAGACCTTGTACAAAAGCAGCCACCACTGCTTGTTTGGCAGTTTTTTTCTGCATCTTTTATGCCGGAATGTCTCTCAAACACTGTTCCATATAATCAACAGGGTTCTCTCCTTTGCTTTATTTGCAAGCATTAATTAATCCAGTCTGTCCTTTTTGGGCACACAGTAAGGACTTCAGTTACCAAATTGTTTCTATACATGACTAAATTGTCATGACTAAGATCTTGGGTCAGTCTTGGGCCAGTGGGCCTTTACATAAAGGCGATCCAGCGTTTCCCTGGGTAGCATTGCTCTTAAAAGCTGATCCATATCTGCCCAGGAAGGGTCATAGCAATGAATGACCATGCTCAATTGTTCTTGAAATTTAATTGGATCTTTTCTTATTTTTGGAAATTTATCAGTTAGATTATATAAATCCCCAGGAGACCATGGGGCATGTACAGTTACCATGACTCCCTGTCCCTGCACATTCAACCCTTCCGGGAGTTGCCGCAAGGGAAATATTGGGACCTCTTCAGGGGATAAGCCTAGGGTCTTCTGTATATCCCTGAGGATTGTCCTATGTCTAGTATGTTGTGCAGGAGGTGAATTTACAGCTTCGGGAGATTTTGCAAGTTCTTTCAAAATTGCGAATTGAGAAGACAAGCGTCAGATTGGCTCATCTTCTTCTGCTTCCAGGACAGGGTGCCCTCTTAAATCAGCTATTATTTGATCGGCTTGTCTAGATAGGTCGGCAATTTGAGCCTCCTGAGAAGCCGAAGGTGATGATGAGGAAGTTGAGGGCCCTGACATGGGGGGAAGTTAACAGTGTCTGAGATCCCTGGGAGTGGGATCCCTGGGAAGTGGACTCATCTTTATATGGGTATGGAGGCGGAGTGGGAGATCTCTGAGCGATCATCCCCCTTCCAACCTCCTCCATCCCCACCTGGTGGGGATGCACCCCTGCCTGACCAGGCAAAGCGGGGGCAGGCCACTGTCTGCATTCCACAAATAAATCAATACTTTCATCAGGCGGAGCTGAAGGGGTAGATTTAAGAGGCTGAACCTCTTGTTGAGGCCTTGAAGGGTAGAGGGAGGTGTGCTGGCCAGCAGAATTCTGGGCAAGGGTTAATTTTTCCTGTATTTCTTTAAGTTTAATTTTAAGTTTCTCCTGGCAGTCCCTAAAGCTCCTCATACGAGATTCATGGCACTGTTTTTCTGTTTCCTCACACCATTCAAAATATGCATTGTACTGATCTTGTGGTACGACACTGGCAATAAGTGCACCTCTGAGGTGCACAAGCTTGTCAAGGTCAAAACTACCGTCTAAAGGGAACTGTAGTTTAGAGTAATCTCTTGTATGCCAATTCCATTTTTTCAAATATTTACAAGTGAGAGGTGTGCCTTTTGGCGGGACGGGAATTCCTTTTGACTCACCAGCCCCCATGTTTTCAGTTTGACAGATCAGATCACTTTCACTCAAGTCTTTTGTAAAAGGAAGTTTGTTTAGGGCATCCACGACTGTCCACACCCTCGTCCAGCAAAGAGCGTCGGCTAATCTTGGGGAGCACAACGCTGTTTACTCTGTTGCATTAGGACCTGTCAGTGGCTCCAGACCGCCCTAAGGTGGGGAAGGGAAAAGGGAAGAGGTTAGGGTGAAGGGAGTCTCCGTCAATCTTGGTCCTGCACCTTACTCCAGTCCAGAGGATTGAACAGAGCTCAGGGACCGTTCAACGACAGTGGGAAAAGGATAGGGTCACACAAACTAGACCCAGGCAGGTCCCTTGCCAGGCATGCCATGAAGAGGAAACTTAGTCCTGGTCAAGGTCTTTTACCGACCTTCCTAAGGTGTGATCATGGGGCTTGCTTTCGAGACACTCCTGGTCATAAGCTTATTAAGCTTTGTAGAAGGCTTAGGGCGTCTTCCTATGACACTCACTCACACCGGTCAACCGACCTTCACTTTCATACTGGCACACAAATCTATACAGAGGCCTATTTAGCCGCACCCAGTGGCTCTTCCTGGGAACAGATGAGAGCAGAACGGCGTCAGGCGTCTCTGGTAGTAAGAAGGTTCAGATCCAGCTTATAACTCACCCAACCCCGAACCTACGGGCAAATTCTCCACCAACAACCCACGATAGAGATTTCAAAAGGTGTCTTACCTTTCAGATGGGCCCTGGGTTTGGTGGGGAACTGCCCGCGGTCCTCCAGTCTGGGGAAGTCATCTGTGGATCCCGGACGAGCCCCCAAATTGTTGTGGAAAATTGACCACCGATTGATTTTGGATCAGACAGCCTGCGGCTCCTTTATTTTATACGAGCATATATGCAAGGAGAGTCAGCATGGCCCCATGCAAGGTGGCAAGCTGCTCTGCCTTCCGTAAATTTTAACCAACTTATAAAGGTTAAAACCACAGCAAATTACACACACATTGTACATTAATTACCTTATTTGGAATATATTGCAAAATATGATATAGGTCACAAGCAAGCTCAACAATCAGTTTTCCATATTGGGCCTTTCCTGTTGTTGTTATTCCTAGTCTTGTTTGTGGTTTGACTTTTCTAACGCTTTCACTGTGGTTTTGTTTCACAAGCTTAGTTATTGCAAATCAGCATGTCTCGGGACTTTCCATTTCACCTGCTGATGCCCCTTATGCACACACAGTCATTGTTCCTCTAACTTGGGATTTTTTCCATATCGCTCTGTCTTTCTATGCCCTTTATACAAAGAAGCAAGCTCAGCTAATACTTTTAGGCCTGCTAGCTTGATCAAAGCCCCCAAACTTTCTCAGATAGTAGATTTTCCCTGACAATTTTAAATATTTGCACTGTAAAAATGATGAACAAAAAAACCAGTATTTTTCAATTCACCTCAGAGAAGTACTGTCATGCAATCTCATTATCGTGAAAACGAAACTTACAAATGCAGAATTTTTTTGTTACATACTTGACTCAAAAACAAAACAGTGTAAAACCTTAGAGCCTACAAGTCCACTCAGTCCTACTTCTTGTTCAGCCAATCGCTAAGAGAAACAAGTTTGTTTACATTTACGGGAGATAATACTGCCCACTTCTTATTTACATCGCCTGAAAGTGAGAACAGATGTTTGCATGGCAATTTTGTTGTCAGCACTGCAAGGCATTTTATGTGCCAGATATGCTAAACATTTGTATGCCCCCTCATGCATTGGCCACCATTCCAGAGCATAAGCTTCCATGCTAATGATGCTCGTTAAAAAATAATGGATTAATTAAATTTGTGACTGAACTCCTTGAGGGAGAATTGTATGTCTCCTGCTCTGTTTTACCTGCATTCTGCCACATATTTCATGTTATAGAAGTCTCGGATGATGACCCAGCACACATTTGTTTTAAGAAAACTTTCACTGCAGATTTGACAAAATGTAAAGAAGGTACCAAAGTGAAATTTCTAAAGATAGCTACAGCACTCAACCCAAAGTTTACGAATCTGAAGTGCCTTCCAAAATCTGAGAGGGACAAGGTAGAGCAGGAGTCAGCAACCTTTCAGAAATGGTGTGCCGAGTCTTCATTTATTCACTCTCATTTAAGGTTTTGGGTGCCAGTAATACATTTTAACGTTTTTAGAAGGTATCTTTCTATAAGTTTATTAATATAGCTAAAATATTGTTGTATGTAAAGTAATAAGGTTTTTAAACGTTTAAGAAGCTTCATTTAAAATTAAATTAAAATGCCCCGGTCCTGGCCAAACTTATGGCCAGGACCGGGGCAGTCTGAGTGCCACCTTTGGCACACGTGCCATAGGTTGCCTACCCCTAAGTAGGGCATTCTTTCAGATGTCTTAAAAGAGCAACACCCCAATGTGGCAACTACAGACCCCGAACCACCAGCAAAGAAAATCAACCTTCTACTGGTGGCATCTGACAGATGCTGAAAATGAACATCTAGCAGTCTGCAGTGCTCTGGATCATTATCAAGCAGAACCCATCATCAGCACGGACACGTCCTCTGGAATGGTGGTTGAAGCATGAAGGGACATATGAATCTTTAGCACATCTGCCACATAAATAGAGTTCTGTTGCAATGCCAGAGGGGCAGGCAACAGAAGGGCTGTGTGATGACTCTGCTCCATAGTGAACATGCTGCTCTCCCCCCTGCTGCTCTGTAGGGCCCTCGGGCACCAGGGGAAGGTTCTGGGGAAGTAGGGAAGAGTGGGGTGAGGGGAGAAGGGGCCCTGGGAGCAGGGCCGGCTCCAGACCCCAGCGTGCCAAGCACGCGCTTGGGGCAGCATTTTGCCTGGAGGGCGGCAGGCAGCTCCAGCAGATCTTCCGCAGTCATGCCTGCTGATGCTCCACTGGAGCCACGGGACCAGCGGAGCCTCCGCAGGCACGTCTGCAAGAGGTCCCCCTGAGCCGCGGGACCGGTGACCGGCAGCGCGCCCCCTGCAGCATGCCGCAGTGCTTGGGGCGGCCAAATTCCTAGAGCCACCCCTGCCTGGGAGACATGGGGTAGGGGAGTCGAGTGGGGGCCCTGGGAGGTGCAGGGCAGGGCGAGCAAGGGGGCTGGGAGGAGGAGCAGCAAGGGGGTCGACAGGGTCCAGGAGGCACAGGGCAGGGTGGGTGAGGGAGTCCGGAAGGCTCAGGGCAGGTGGTCAACTGGGGGCCCTGGGAGGCACAGGGCAGTCTGGGTGAGGGGACCCAAGCAAAGAGTGGGGTTTGGGGTGGGCCCGAGAGGAGTGGGGCACTTGGCAGCAGTTGGCAGAGTGTTTATTGGGCCCCATCAAGTGATGGAGCCATGGAGCTGAGATACTGATGCGCATTAATGGTGCCCCGAGCTGTGGTGCACCCACTGCCCTATAAGTGCTGTATCCCAGATGGGCGGGTGCCACAGCACTGCACATGGGGGTGACAGGCATAACTGCAGCTCCCAATCAGGACTGGGCTGGGGGTGGGGGCAGAAGGGCTGTGAGTGGGGCCTGAATCACTAGGTAAGCTGGATAAAAACAAGCATCTCTGTGCCTCAGTGTCCCAGGATATTTCCCTATCTCACAGGCCTTTGGGGAGGATAAATGCATTACAGACCGTGAAGTGCTTTGAGTTCTTAGCAGTATGTAGGAGCTAAGTTTAATACATGTTTTAACGTGGCCAAATGTAAATGTGTACATCTAGGAACAAAAATAGCGGATCATATTCACAGGATTAGGGACTCTACCCTGGGCAGCAGTGACTCCGAAAGACACCTGGGGGTCATGGTGGATAATCAGCTGAAGACGAGCTTTTAGTGTGACACAGGGGCCAAAGGGGCTAATGTGATCCTGGGGTGCATGAACAGGGGAATCTGGAGTACGAGTACAGGGGTTATTTTACCCCTATATCTGGCACTGGTGTGATTGCATCAGCACCAGCGACCCCCTTCATAGTTTTAGAGGGGGTCCCTTCCTGCTCACCAACGAGGAGGGGGTGCTAGGCCCGTGCTCCTCGCTTGCGGCGTCTCCGCCGCACAAGCTCCCAGCTCCCCGAAGAGGTGGGGCAGGCCAGCTGGGTCAGGGCCAGGGAGTGAGGGCAATGACAGGAGGGCAAGGGAAGACAAGGGCTGGACAACAGGGAAAGGAACAAACTCCCCCTGAGGCAAGCCTTGCTCGAGTCCAGCTACCGGCCCTGCCACCCTCTCCTCCACGGGCCCCAGTCCCCTGCCCGCCTCAGCGGCGGGGCCCACACGCTCATCTGGGCACATCAAGGGAGCCTCCCCCAAGACCCGAGCAGAGTTGACAACGGTCATGGATGGAGGAGGGGTGACCCCAGGGACCGGGTGATCAGGGCCGTCAGCGATGATAGAGCCGATGCCCTCCTGGGTATTGGGGGTACCAGATGCCCCTCCAAGCCGGGCCAGGGGGCAGTCCCTCCGGACGTGCCCCGCCACCCAGCAGAGAAAGCACCGGGCCACCCCCGACAACTAATAAACCCAGTACTGGGCCCCTCGCTGGGGCACCAGAAAGGACCCTTCCAAAGCCTCCCCGTCACGTGCCACTGGCAGAACTTGAACCTGCACCTGCCGGCGGAACGACAAAATGTGGCGGAGGGCGGGGTCCTTACAGCCCAACGAAAGGGGGCTGAGGATGGACAGGGGCCTCCCCAGCGTGGAGAGGAACGTCAAAAGGGCGGCATTGGGGAGGAAGGGAGGAACAGAAGAGAGAACCACCCATACACCCAGGTCCTCCAAAGGCTCGAGGGGGATGTAAACGCCCCCCACCACCAAGCCCTCTCCACCGCCTCCGACGCCAGGAAGAACACCACCTTCCCGAACATCTTAGAGGCCACCACCACAGCCGTGGGCCCCACTACCCATGCCAACGCCCGCACGTAGGTTTCCACGTGAGGCGAGGCCAGCACAAGGAGGCAACGCACTCCGTGCTCCCTGGTGAGAGTGGGAAAGGGGCCCTGGTCACCAGGAATGGTATTCTGGGAGGCGACCGGAGCAGACGGCGAGGCGGCGAGTGGAGGGGTCGCAGCCACCTGGGCGTATGCCCTGGGGGCCGAGAGAACAGCACCCCCAGAGCTGGTGGAGGGAACAATGGGCAAGGGAGAAGGGGAAGCTGCGGCCGTTGACGGGGCCGCAGTGGGAGAAGGAACCACTGCCACGGGGGGTTTCACCTTCCGGGCAGGGCCCTTGCCCTTCTTCATCCCCCCGGCCTTTCCCGCCGGCCAATGGAGCCATCTCAGGAGTGGAGGCAGCCGAGGTCGCGGCAGCAACAGTGGAGTCTTGGGAGCCCCTATCTGTGCCCACCAGTGCCTCAACAGTAGCAATGGCGGGCAGCCCAGCAGCGGCAGTCGAGGCGGCCATCGCAAGGGAGGGTATGGGGAGGGGGACCGAAAGGGAACTGCAGGGGCGTCCGGGGAAGTCCCACCCCACTAGTCACCCACCACAGAAAGGGAGGGAAGGGGACAGCCACTAGGGCAGGGGGATGGAAGGAAGGGGAGGGAGGGATGGGAGGAAAGGGAAGGGCAGGGGAGGGAAGGGAAGAGCGGCTACCACACCCCACCCGCTAGGCTGAAAGCAGGGTGGAGGGGCACCAACAGAAAAGAACAAAGGGAAACAAAGAACAACTCCGGCACAAGATGAGAAAGAAACCGGCTCCCCTGGCTGCACTAAGGAAAAGAAGGGAGAACTAAGGCATCATGGAGGAGAGTGCATCAGTGAAGGAACCAATGAAGAAAAAAAGTGTGGGGGGGATCTCAAATGCCAACAGCGGAACACGGGCACACAGGCAAGAAGGACTGACCCGGAGGGAGGGCAAGAAGCAAGGGGGCAGAATGCAGGGAAGCGCTAAAATGGGTGCGCCTCAGGCACGGAGCAATAAACAGGGTGGGGCCAAGAACAACCAAACCAACAAAGAGCGGGGGGGGGGTGTGGCTGGGAATGGGGCTGGCAACCAGGCCTGCACCATGGGACAAGGGCAGGGCAAACAAACCGATCAATGACCAAAAAGCAAACCAGGACAAACCAGAGCAAACAGGGGGGCCAAAAGGGGACAGGTGGGGCAGGCAGCAAGGGGAAAGGGGGCAAGCAGCTGCAAAAACAGGGCAGTGGGCAAGGCAGAGGAAAGGGGGGGGGGGGGGCCCGCCGCACGTAGCAGGGGAGGGAGGACAAGACCAAAGGAAGGGAAGGGAAACAAGCACCCACGGGCGTCTGAAAAACAAAAGCCTATTAGCTGCTGCTATGTCCTCTAGATGGTCAGAGGGGCAAGGCAAACTGCGAAGCTGGGGAGCAGAAAGCAGAGGCAGATGGCAGGTGGAAAGGTGGAGGGGGCAGTGGTGGTGGCAGTAGTGGAGCGGATGGAGTAGAGGGAGGGCTCCAGGCCACTGCCCCAGCTCCCCACAGTAAAGGCACCTACCACCACAGAAGCAGGGATGTAACAAACCCCCCTCCACAAAGCAAAGCCTCCTCTACTCCCTCCCCAGCTCTAACAGCAGTAACAGCTCCCCAGGAGCAGCAAAGGCAACAGCAACCCAGCCAGGAGGGCCCCCAAAACAATAGAGAAAGTGGGGCCCTACACCCTCCTCTGAGGGTCATACCAGCAGGGTCCTCCCCCCACAGCAGCAACAGCAGCAGCCAGGGGGGCAACCGGCCAGCAAACCAGCCTCACAAGAGTAGAAGGCAGGTAGATCAGCCTCAGAGTGAGCAGAGCCCTGTTCCCTGGATAGCCAAACAAGGGCTACTCCAGGTCAATCAAGACACCTGACGCCAATTTAACCAGCTAAGGTAATTAGGCTAATGCTGGCACCTGACCTCAATTAACTGAGAAAGGGTCAGTTTAGGCTGATGGGCTAATGGAGACAGCTGGCCAATTATGCTGCTTTAAAAGCTCTCCTTGCCAGTTCTCTTGAAAGGAGCCCAGGTGAAAGGAGCTGGAGGAGAGGAAGTATTACTGAACTGTGAGGTAAGGGTGAAGTTTGGGAACAGGGAAGCATGGGGAAGTGGCCCAGGGAAGCAAAGTAGTATCAGTAAAGGAGGGAAGCTGTAAACAGCTGCTGCTGTTAGGGTCCCTGGGCTGGAACCCAGACTAGAGGGTGGGCCTGGGTTCCCCTCCTTTCTTCCCCCTGCATGATCTATAGAGATCCCTCTGAAAGAGGGAACAGACTTTGCTCCAGGCAGTATCTAAGGAGCTCTAAGAAGTAACACACTGTGGGTATTCCACCTTCCCACCTCCCATACTGGCTGGTGATGAAAATAGCTCAATAAGTGGTAACCTCTGCCACCATACTGGGAAAGGGAGGTCATTCTGAGCTTCTGAGGCCACTATATCTGCCAGGAAGTATGGGACCCACAAATACAGGCTCGGAGCTTTGTCACACCCCCTTTATATCTTCTATCCCTTTGCTGGAAAGCTCTTTTGCTGTGAGTTGGGTCAAGCAGTCCCCATTGTGCAGTGCAATCTCTGAGGTTTCTATTGCACCCAGCTCATGGGGCAATCCATGTTTGTGGGCATTTCCTCAATAAGCCATTAACATTGTTCTGGCTTCTCTATTGTTGTGCCTGAGGCTGCTTGAACCTCCCAACATGTTTCAGTAACACCTACATAGCTGAACTTCATAACTTCCCAGATGACGAGAGCCCATACAATCCAGTGAGATGTTACTGTCTAGCAGATCAAGACTTTTAGAATGATACTTCACAAGATGTACAGAACATCTCCTAATTACATGCCAGTGGTGAATAGT
>ML200303.1:48396-59178 GCA_004028625.2 Cuora amboinensis | reverse complement strand
AATGGCTATTTGACCAGCTGTTTGCCTTGCTGTCTCTGAGGAACTTAAGGTTAGGGTTGCAGCTTTTTCGGTAATATCATACCGTAAAATCTCATCACTTTCCATACAATGTTGCTACACACTGTAACAGGAGTATCAGAGGGTAGCTGTGTTAGTCTGGATCTGTAAATCAGCAAAGAATCCTGTGGCACCTTATAGACTAACAGACAATTAGCAGCATGAGCTTTCGTGGGTGAATACCCACTTCTTCGCATGCAAGTAGTGGAAATTTCCCGGGGCAGGTATATATAAGTAAGCAAGAAGCAAGCTAGAGATAACGAGGTTAGTTCAATCAGGGAGGATGAGGCCCTGTTCTAGCAGTAGAGGTGTGAAAACCAAGGGAGGAGAAACTGGTTCTGTAGTTGGCAAGCCATTTGTTTAATCCTGAGCTGATGGTGTCAAATTTGCAGATGAACTGAAGCTCAGCAGTTTCTCTTTGAAGTCTGGTCCTAAAGTTTTTTGCTGGAGGATGGCCACCTTAAGATCTGCTATTGTGTGTCCAAGGAGGTTGAAGTGTTCTCCTACAGGTTTTTGAATATTGCCATTCCTAATATCTGATTTGTGTCCATTTATCCATACAAACGGACTTCACTAAAATAAGACAGGAGATCTACATTACTCACTTCACCTCTCTACAAAGGAAAAAGGACTGTAAGCTGTCTAAACTCTTACCTGCTACGTGGGGCCACAACCGTGGTACCCCTAACCCACCCAGCAATATCGTCAATCTATCCAACCACACACTCAGCCCAGAAGAAAAGTCTGTCCTATCTCGGGGACTCTCTTTCTGCCCTGCCACCCCCACCAACATGATACAGTTCTGCGGCGATCTGGAAGCCTACTTTCGCCGTCTCCGACTCAAAGAATACTTTCAGGACAACACTGAACAACGCACTGATACACAGTTACCCTCCCACCAGCAGCACAAGAAGAAGAACTCCACATGGATTCCTCCTGAGGGTCGAAATGACAGTCTGGACCTATACATTGAATGCTTCCGCCGACGTGCACAGGCAGAAATTGTGGAAAAACAACATCGCTTGCCTCATAACCTAAGTCATGCAGAACGCAATGCCATCCACAGCCTCAGAAACCATCCTGACATTATAATCAAAGAGGCTGATAAAGGAGGTGCAGTAGTCATCATGAACAGGTCTGAGTACCAAAAGGAGGCCGCCAGACAACTCTCCAATACCAAATTCTACAGGCCACTTCCCTCAGATCCCACTGAGGAATACACTAAGAAACTGCATCATCTACTCAGGACACTCCCTACGCTAACACCGGAACAAATCAACATACCCTTAGAGCCCCGACCAGGGTTATTCTATCTACTACCCAAGATCCACAAACCCGGAAATCCTGGACGCCCCATCATCTTGGGCATTGGCACTCTCACTGAAGGACTGTCTGGATATGTGGACTCTCTACTCAGACCCTATGCCACCAGCACTCCCAGCTATCTCCGTGACACCACTGATTTCCTGAGGAAACTACAATGCATTGGTGACCTTCCAGAAAACACCATCCTAGCCACCATGGATGTAGAGGCTCTCTACACAAATATCCCACACACAGATGGAATACAAGCTGTCAGGAACAGTATCCCTGATGATGCCACAGCACAACTGGTTGCTGAGCTCTGTGCCTTTATCCTCACACACAACTATTTCAAATTTGATGACTATATATATCTCCAGATCAGTGGCACCGCTATGGGCACCCGCATGGCCCCACAATATGCCAATATTTTTATGGCCGACCTGGAACAACGCTTCCTCAGCTCCCGTCCACTCATGCCCCTTCTCTACCTACACTACATTGATGACATCTTCATCATCTGGACCCATGGGAAGGAGACTCTAGAAAAATTCCACCAAGATTTCAACAGCTTCCACCCCACCATCAACCTCAGCCTGGACCAATCTACACGGGAGGTCCACTTTCTAGACACCACGGTGCAAATAAGTGATGGTCACATTAACACCACCTTATACCGAAAACCTACCGACCGCTATGCCTACCTTCATGCCTCCAGCTTCCATCCCAGGCACACCAAAAGATCCATTGTCTACAGCCAAGCACTGAGGTACAACCACATCTGCTCTAACCCCTCAGACAAAGACCAACACCTACAAAATCTCCACCAAGCATTCTCAAAACTACAGTACCCACACGAGGAAATAAGGAAACAGATCAACAGAGCCAGACGTGTACCCAGAAGCCTCCTACTGCAAGACAAACCCAAGAAAGAAACCAACAAGACTCCACTGGCCATCATCTACAGTCCCCAGCTAAAACCCCTCCAACACTTCATCAGGGATCTACAACCCATCCTGGACAATGATCCCACACTTTCACAGGCCTTGGGTGGCAGGCCAGTCCTCGCCACAAACAACCTGCCAACCTGAAGCATATTCTCACCAGTAACTGCACACCGCACCATAGTAACTCTAGCTCAGGAACCAATCCATGCAACAAACCTTGATGCCATCTCTGCCCACATATCTACACTAGCGACACCATCACAGGACCTAACCAGATCAGCCACACCAACACCGGTTCATTCACCTGCACGTCCACCAATGTAATATATGCTATCATATGCCAGCAATGCCCCTCTGCTATGTACATCGGCCAAACTGGACAGTCTCTAAGGAAAAGGATAAATGGACACAAATCAGATATTAGGAATGGCAATATACAAAAACCTGAAGGAGAACACTTCAACCTCCCTGGCCACACAATAGCAGATCTTAAGGTGGCCATCCTGCAGCAAAAAAACTTCAGGACTGACTTCAAAGAGAAACTGCTGAGCTTCAGTTCATCAGCAAATTTGACACCATCAGCTCAGGATTAAACAAAGACTGTGAATGGTTTGCCAACTACAGAACCAGTTTCTCCTCCCTTGGTTTTCACACCTCAACTGCTAGAACAGGGCCTCATCCTCCCTGATTGAACTAACCTCGTTATCTCTAGCTTGCTTCTTGCTTGCTTATATATACCTGCCCCTGGAAATTTCCACTACTTGCATCCAACGAAGTGGGTATTCACCCACGAAAGCTCATACTGCAAAACGTCTGTTAGTCTATAAGGTGCCACAGGATTCTTTGCTGCTTTTACAGAACCAGACTAACACGGCTACCCCTCTGATACTTGTTTCAAAATGTAGACATGCCCTAAAGATGTGAATTAAAAGTGGATTAACTAAACTGCATTAAACCTCTGTGTGGACACTCTCGTTAAGGGTAGTTCAACATTTAAAACATTGACAGGTGATATCTATGTCAGCGGGACAAGCTCTCCCATCGACATAGCACTGTTTACAAAGGGGTGTTAAGGTCATTATAACTACATGGCTCCAGGGTATGGAATTTTCACACCTGAGCAACATAGCTGGACAGACCTAGGTCTGTTGTGTAAACCAGACCTCAGAATTAAATCAATTTAGCTTAATTCACTTTGAGTGAATTCCCAGAAGAATTCTATCTTGGTGGGAAGTGTCAGGAAGATTGGATAACTTTATCCAGGAGGTGGGTGTGTAAAAATTGTGTCTATAGTGGAAATCTATCTTCAGTCTAAATTTTGTTTCAGCCACTGCAACTTCATAATACCGAATAATACGATCCCAAAATAAGGTTATTAGTGAGATATCCATGTTATGTATCTTTTATTACAGAGGAAAATGTTAAAATTAGCAATGAGATTCTTGTTATTTTGCCTCCGAGGTGAAGCTGCCAATAAGGAAAGTGTTAGAGAGGATGGATGGTGTTTTCTTAACATCCGCATCAAATTTCTCAGAAACACTGTGCTAGTCAAATATTGTATTGGACAAAAGTCACAAGCAAAAAGCAAATAAGAAATGAAAACATTTTATTGCAAAACACGTAAGGAAGACAGCATGACAATGTACATTTAAAAAAAACAGATTTTTTCATCAAAATACATTCATGAAAACATTGATTTCAGTTACATCAGTATAAAATCAGCATCAGTGTCATGTTATATTTATTCCTCTTTAACTGAACAAATTCTCATTGATGTTTCTTTGTGTGAATTTTTAAAGAATGGATAAATCTCTCCTGAGAATGAACATTCATTAAATATGAACAACACAGACATGTCAGTTACATTGAAAAAAGTCACCTGCCCTTCTTGGTAACTAAGGTAAACTCCAATTTTCTTGGGCTTTTTCTGCACTATGACCCGGGTCCATGGGTCTGTTTTTGCCCAATAATCTCTCCCATTCAGACCCAGAGCCCAGTATCCCTCTTTATGAGACAAAGAAAGTTTTCCTTTTCTCTCTATTGACTTTCTGGCCACTCCCAGGTCCCAGTCAGTGCTGCTCACAACCTCCACCTCCCAGTAGTGCTTTCCAGAGGAGAATCCTTCAGAGCCCAACACACAGACGGTCGAATCGAATCTCTCTGGATTTGGTGGAACTTTTTGAGGTTGGGCTTCATGTTTAAAACTCTTCTCATCCCCAGAAATGGAGAGGTTGGGGTGGGCCGTGACTCCGTGGAGAGTGATATCATCTACAGGAAGAGAGTTTTCTTTTTGAGAATCATTCCTATAATGCCAGTATAAATTGGACTAGGAGGGAAATATACACTATGAGCCTTCTCCTGCCTCCTCTCCTCATGCAAAGCTCCCACTGATTTCAATGGGAGTTTTGGCTGAGTAAGGACTGCAGGACTTGACCAGTGCTGCACACTTGCCAATTCAATGTTGCATTGAACTCTGTCGGAAATGAGACTTGTGTGATATTTGCACAAAAATAAAAGTGATCCAAAATTGTTTATAACATTACTACTCAAATTGGGCCAGAATCTGAGCTCAGTTATACAAGCGTGAATCCAGAGTAACTCCACTTCAACTAATGGCCAACAAAGTGCACCATCACCATCAGAACTGAGAGCTGAATCTGGCCACTATGTGTCCAGCATTATGGGATGTTTTGTGTGGGACGAGTGGCAAAAATATGTTTCCTATGTCAGCTAACTATGATGAGAAGTTCATCATGAAACACAGAATTGGATTATGGAGATATCAAACACTGGTCATGTCAACATACCTCTAGTACCGCATTGTAAATAAATACAATGCACATAAGTAATAAAACATTATAATTATTCATTAAAATAAAGTTTTACCTAATAATTAGACCTGGAATCAGGAGCCCTAGGTTCTGTTCCCAGCTCTGCTACTGTGTGACATTTGGTCAGGTTACATAAGCTCTCTGATAGTTGGTTTTCTCCTCAGTAAGCTCAATAGAGTGCCAACCTCATCAGGTGTTTTATAATTGTTTGTAAAGAGCTCTGAGATGGTCAGCAGAAAACTGCTGTAACAAGCAAATTATTATCTGCACTATCTTCACTGTCAAATCACCATCACTGTGTCCTTCCTCGCCTCAGCACCATTTTAGTTTCCTCTCACTATAATTATTATAATCAGCAACATCACAGTCAGTCTCCGTTATCACCAGAGCCAATGATCCCAACACTGTCTCCATAATGGTGCCCTCATAAACCTCATCAACTCGTTCCTGACCATGCCTGTCACCATTGCAGTCCCCTTCGTGGTCTCACAACCACTGCATTATGATTCTCATCACAGTCCCCATTCCTGCCACCAAATCATCTGTGCCTTCATTGTGACCAAAATCCCAAAGTTCTTCCGTAGGCACTTCTGAAAACCCCGCTCCAAGTAAACACGGAGGCTCAGCTCCTCAAAGGTATTTAGGGGCCTAACTACCACTTGGATCATTACCTTGGAGGAGCTGGGCCAAAGTGACTTGAGAGCGCAGGTCTGTTAGAGGGTAGCTGGCCCTCTGAAGGGGTCAGGGGCCCAGCCTTCTGCTGACAGGCTCCACAAGGGGACAGGAGGAAGCTCAAGTTCACGTGGGAGTAGTTACCTCAGTGAATAACTGAGGGAAGGGAATTAGGCAGGGAAGAACTGGGTATTGATAAAAGGTTAAGGGCCTCAGTGAGCGAGGAGCTTGTGGGGAGAAAGGCAGCAGCCAGAGAGGCAGAGGAATTGCAGAGAGAGGATCCCTCCAGCACACTGGGGAGAAGCTGCCTGAGAAGCCAACACACCAAAGAGAGAGAAGCAGAGCAAGAGGCTGGGGAAGCCTCCAGAGCAGGAGCAGTAGGAGGCAGCTCAGGGAGCCGCAAGGGAGATACAAGAACTGGTTCTGGCTGTTCCAAACAAGGACCCTGAGATGGAACCCAGTGGAGTGGATGGGCCCGGGTTCCCCTACCTACTCCAGCCAAGGAATTTGGAGAAGAAGGCTCCAGAAATGGAGCTCTAGGGCTCTCTAGCCCCACTAGAGTCAAGGAACTTTCAATTCCCCATGATCCTGAAGGGGACTGAGTCTATTAAGGACCCAGCAAAAGGGCTAAACAATGAACTTGACAAATACACAATTGAGGGTGGAGGCCTAAGGGGAATGGAGTCAGGTGGTGAATTTCTCCATCCTGCCACAGTGGGGTGTTAACAGATATAGGCCCCATATACAAGGACCCATTGAGTTGCAAAGAGATTTGTGCTCTGCAATCACTTAGGTGTTTTGGAATGTTGCACCATCAGTTGTCACTCAGGGAAATCTCTCACTGGAGACTGATTCTGAACTAATTCAGCAGTAACTCCATGCAGGTCAGTGGAGTTACAAAGGTGTGAAATTGATGTAAATAAAGTCAGAATTAGGCCTTGAAATTAGTTTAGGAGCTGGGAAGGACCTTAGGAGCTGTGTCTCTGATAAGAACAGGCTGTGTTTCTAGTTTGATTATAGTATCAAACCTGCTGATTTCCTTAATAATGGAATAGATTCTAATGTATTGAGGTTCTCATGCTGCATCTATGAACATAGTATCAGCACCTCTATCCAAGTGCTGTGTATTCTCTTACCTGAATTGTTCCGAGCCCTTCTCCATTCTGAAATGAAAGTAAGAAAACAACTGACATTGAATTAAGAGAGGCATTGACTGAAAACTTCCTCCCTCCAGCAGCAGGGAAGTTCCAGACTGAGGGCAAGTGAGGATGCCAGAAGCATTAGGAGGTGATTCCTTTTGCTGGAGTTAATATGGACAAAAATGGCCCTTGAATGGTCATACTCTCTCTCCCTCTGTCACACACACGTGGGCTGTTCTGAGCTAAGATTAGAAACCAGGGCAGGGGTCATGATCTGTCTGAGACCTGCTCTGTCAGTTCTGCACCTCCAGCCAATGCGTCACCTCCCCATGTTACCTGATCTCTCCTGCTTTGATCTAACTCCCTCTTACAGTTCCCCCTCACTCGAACAAAAAACGAACCTTCCCGTCCCACCACACACAGTGTTTCCAACCACCAGAGGCTGTATTCACAGCAACTCAGCTCCTACTAGGCAGGACATAGAAGGACAATTCCCTCCAATGTGTGTCTACATTGCAGTGGGGAGGTGTAATACCCAGTATGAGTAGACAAACATGTTCCAGCTATGTTTGAGCTAGTGCACTAACAATAGCAGCGTGACCACACTGGCTAGGGTTAGCCACGAGTTCAATTCATCTGACCCCTGGGTACGTATTCAGGCAGCTAGTCTGTGCTGCTACTTGTCTTTTTGCACTTACACTGCTATTTTTAGCATGCTAGCTCGAGCAGAGCTGGCAAGTGTTTGTCTGCTTGCACTGGGAATTACACACACCAGCTGCTGTGCAGACATTCTCTAAATCAGTGACACTCCAGCTGTGGCTACTGAGGTGTTTTGCACCCCATATTGGATGTCAAGAAGACAGTGGGTCTGTCCCACTCCTCAGGCTGAGACAGACAACAGGGATCAGGCCACATCTCCCATCCTGCCTGGTATGTGTGAGCAGTGTCGGGAGCTGCAATGTGTCTGCCTGGAGCTGCTGTATTCCCTGCTATGGATGAGGAAGAACATGGACTGTCAGGATCCCCTCTCTCCAAATATCCAAGCAATGGGAGTGGGAACACCAGCAATAGTGTACATAGGTCTTCACTCACCTAATTCCTTCTTTGTTTCATCTGAAAAAACAATTATTACAGCCTTTTAAACTCTTGTTCAGTGTTTTCCTTGGTACCATGCATCAAAGATTACCCAGTAAATGAATTAAATTGTTCAAAACCCATGATGACTTAAATTAATAAGAGCTAGAGAAATTGATAGCCAGACAGCTGGAAGAATTTACTGTGATGATGGTTTATGGTTTGGATGATTAATCTCACAGCTATTTATGTGGAATGGGGAAAAGTGTGGAGTTCAAGGGGCTTTGAGATCCAGGTAAGGGACTGCAGCTCTGCAGAGCTATCTGAGCCCTTCTTCTACATAGAGAGAGAGGATTCTCGGGTGCTCTGCAGAGGATATGGGTGCCTTATTTTTTTTATAGAACCATAGAATATCAGGGTTGGAAGGGACCTCAGGAGGTATCTAGTCCAACTCCCTGCTCAAAGCAGGACCAATCCCCAATTACATCATCCCAGCCAGGGCTTTGTCAAGCCTGACCTTAATGACCTCTAAGGAAGGAGATTCCACCCCCTCCCTAGGTAACCCATTCCAATGCTTCACCACCCTCCTAGTGACAAAGTTTTTCCTAATATCCAACCTAAACCTCTCCCTATCCCTGTGCTGAAAATATTCTGTTTCATCACCAGTACCCAGGGTGTTGATGGCATCCACGTTGGCCCCAATGCTGAAGAAGTTGAAGGGCCTGTAATAGCAGATGTATTGATAGTCCCGCTGACTCCTCAGGTGGTGCTGAGGTTGGCATGACAAACAAAACAAGTCCATTGCTGCCACACCTGTGTCTGTAGGTGCTGGAATTCACAGCCGTCCCCAGATGGATCCAGAGTCAACAGTATGGTACAGGAAAACTCCTGTCCCAGTGTTAGGATATAGATATTCAGGCCTGTCTGCAAAGGCCTATACTTTAAGAATTTAGGTGTATTCTTATTACTTAGCTAGTTATAGAGGTATAAAAGAAAGAATAAAAAATCAATGTCTGTGTAGTGGCCTTCTCTTACTGTGACAGTTTGAGGCCTGGCTCTTTAGCAGCCATAAGCTGGGAAATGTATGGTCACGTCCTCACATTCCAAACTAGTCATATTAAAATAAGGCAATCTGGGGCTGTTATGAAGGTGATTTGATTTATCACCTCCAGAGAAAGGAAAGAGCCTAGAAATTTAGTTTGATAGTTTTCTGTCTGGTAAGAACTCACTTATCAATAGACACAGCTGCAGAACCCTTATGTCTGTATAGATGTAGTTGTGAAATCCTCACTTCTGTACTGTTTTGTATGTTTATTTGCATGGTCTCTGTCTGGTTCTGTGATTGTTTCTGACTGCTGTATAATTAATTTTGCTAGGTGTAAACTAATTAAGGTGGTGGGATATAATTGGTTAGCTAATCATGTTGCAATACGTTAGGATTGGTTAGGTAAATTTTAGTAGAATGATTGGTTAAGGTATAGCTAAAAATATTCCTATATAAATTAGGGGTAAACAGGAAGTAAGTTGGGATTAGAAAATAAGGAAAAGGAACTTGAATTTAAGCTTGCTGGAAGTTCACCCCAATAAACATCGAAATGTTTGCACCTTCGGACTTCGGGTATTGTTGCTCTCTGTTCATGCGAGAAGGACCAGGGAAGGGTGAGAGTGAAGGAATAAGCTCTCTAACACCCAGTACAACCCTGGTTACCATCTGGACATCTTAAGGCTGTCTTTGAGGAGGAAGATGATGAATCCTTCCTTTCTGCAATCTGTCTCATGGATTCTCTTTCAAGGCGGTTTCTGAGACATAGAGCAAATTCCCTCTTTGAGGGAGAATCAGAGTCCCAGGGTCTGTCCTCTACCACTTCAGGGGTGGAAGGCAGCTGAGGGTGGTTAGACCCACAGGCGGTGGAGGGTATTGATACCGACACAGGCCTTATGTCTTGCTCCACCAACTGCTGCTTCAGATAAAGTGTACCTGGCATCTGTGTTCTCTTTTTAAAAGAACAACAACTCTCTGAAATGTGACCCACTCCTGGGTGGAGCAGATAGCAAGTGTGTGAGTCACTGATGTGGACAGAGACCCCACATGACGGGCAATGCTGAAGCCCGGAGAACACTGCATAACCCTTGTTGCTGGGCAACACAAAACATTAAAAATAACTAACTATAAAAACTAAACTAAATCTAAATTAGACTGTATGTTCTACCATGGACAACTATTAAAAACTATTTTGAAAGTGAAAACTCAGCAAAACAGCCTGATGCAGAGCAAAAAAAACAAAGAGAAAATGTCCATGAGGAACTCCAAGTAAGGCCCCTGGCATCAAGAAGAAACTGGGGGGGCGGGTGTCAGGGCAGTGCCACCCTTATATAGCGCTGCCCTGATGGGTAGTGCTAGGGGAAAAATCGCCCCGTGGGGAGAGCACAACGAGGGGTCGCAGACGCCACGCTGCTCCCGCCCGACCGGACTACCGTCCCCGCGGAGACGCTGGACCCAGCGAAGCCCGAACCCGAGAGCGGATGGGACACCGTGGGACTGCCCGGCGCGGACCGCTACAGGGGACTGGAGGACCCGGAGACTCTGGGAGACCTGGAGCTGCCCGCCGCGGTTTATCCGACTGAGCCCGGGGTGCAGGTACGCGAACCTGTGCCAGCGTTCCCCTGCTAGAGGGGTACGCTAAAGACTCCTACCGGCGCTCCCCTGCCTGAGGGGCGCGCTGCGAACCTTTGCCAGCGTTCCCCCGCTAGAGGGGTACG
>ML200303.1:0-48386 GCA_004028625.2 Cuora amboinensis | reverse complement strand
GGGCGCGCTGCGAACCTTTGCCAGCGTTCCCCCGCTAGAGGGGTACGCTAAAGACTCCTACCGGCGCTCCCCTGCCTGAGGGGCGTGCTGCGAACCCGTGCCCGCGTTCCCCTGCTCGAGGGGCGCGCCCCAGAATCCCGCGCCGCCAGCGGCGGTAGCTAAGGCCGCCCGGCTTACAATGACCTCCTGAGATCTTTTCCAATCCTGATCATTTATAATTCATGACAAGCACCTTTTGACTTCAGTGGGAGCAAGACTGAGTCCAGACTGTTTATTAAAAACACCCCACTGGAGCTCATCATCTTCAGACTGAAATATATGAACCATTGCTCTGATCTGTGCATTTCAGCAGTTAAAAAAAGGGAAAACCAAGCCAGCCAAACAAAACCAATAACCAAATAAGGCAAGATGTCATAGCTAGGGAGAAAGACAAAGCAACGTCGATATGTTTACTATTAGAAATTGCAATGTGTTCAGAACCCATGGAGATGAGCACAGAATAAATAACAGAGAAATCAGAGTAGGTAGAAAAATGAACAACTTTTGGACCAGATTTCATTCACAAGGCCTCATAATGACAGTTCACTTATAATTCATATTGATTTCAATGGAAAGTTAGAGTTATGGACATAAACATCACACACTGAGGTACAGATATAAAAAATGGCCCTATAAGAAAGAGGCTGAGAACATGGTTTAGTTAGAGCTGGGCAGAAACCAGAATTTCCATTTCATGGGAAATTCCATTATTGTAAAATTAGTGTTTTTTTCTTCTAAAAAGAACAAAAATAAAGAATTTTAAATTTCCTCCAAAATGTTCAGGTCAACCAAAATTGGAACATTTTGTTCCCTTTTTAAATGAAAAATATATATAAAAAAATCCATTTCAGTGCAATCAAAAAGGAAAGTTTTTACCCTATTGAAATGTTTTGTTTTTATTTTTCCCCCAAATAATTTTTTTTGAAACACACATGTTCCAATGGAAAGTTTTTAACAGCTCTTGATCTAGTAGTGCATACACTGGGCTAGAAGCCAGAATATCTGGGTTGTATTTCCTGCTCTAGCAAACATTCCTGTGAGACTGTGCAGAAGAATTTTCAAAAGTCTCCTCTGGGTATTCTGCATAGGGCATTGGTTTCCAGCTGGGGGAAGCTATTTTGGAAAGACTATTCTCCTCCCAAACCTGCTTCCTGCTTTTGATGTACTTAAGTTTTCTTTGTTTAGTTCTTAAACCTTCAGCTAGCTGCCCTTCAAAATATTTTTTGGCCTGCTTAATTGTACTTTAACACTTGTCAGAGTTTAAGCTCCTTTCTATGTTTCTGTCATAAATATAAAGGGAAGGGTAATAACCTTTATGTATGCAGTAACATAAATCCCTCCTGATCAGAAGGACCAATGGGGAAAGAAAATCCTTTCAAATACGGGGTGGGGTAAGGTTTTATTTGTGCTCTCTTTGATGGTTCCCTCTCAGGACAGAGAGCGAGACCAAGCAGGTAAACCAGCTTCTGAAAAAGTATCTGAAATGATACATCTAAAGTTACAAAAATTGTAAGTAAAGGCAAGGATTTGCATTAGATTATCTTTTGTTTTAGCTTGTAAATTTTCCCTAGGCTAAGAGGTAATTGTATTCCTTTTTTTGTAACTAAGTAGAGTCAGAGGGGAATCCTCTGTGTTTTAAATCTTTTTATTGACCCTGTAAAGTTATCTTCCATCCTGAATTTGCAGGTGTGATTCTTTTACTTGTTTTTAAATAAAATTCTTCTTTTAAGAATCTGATTGATTTTCAGTGTCCTACAAAACAGGGATTTGGTTTGTGTTAACCTATTAGTTGGTATATTATTCTCAAGCCTCCCCAGGAAAAGGAGTGAAGGGGCTTGGGGAATATTTTTTTTTGGTGGTGGGGGAGGGAAATAGGGCTCCAAGTGGTGACTCCCTGAATGTTTGTTTAAATCACTTGGTGGTGGCAGTAATACCGTCCAAGGATAAGGCAAGGAATTTGTGTCTTGGGGAAGTTTTTAACCTAAACTGGTGGAATATAAGATATGGGGATCTTCATGCCAATCCCCGAATCTGTACCCCAGAGTTCCTCAGTAGGATTTTACTTCTAATTTTTAATGGATGCCTTTTTGCCTCTTAATATGATTTTCTTTTTTTTTTAATTCAGGGTATACATTTTACTTGAGCCTATATTATGGTGTATTTAAAAAGTTTCTACAGCTTGCAGACATAACACTTTTGGAACTGTACCTTTTAATTTCTGTTAAACTAGTCCAATGATTAACTCATCTTTATCAGTCTTAGTTCTTTCAAGGTAGAACACTACTGCATGTCTGATGTCCAGAGTATATAGTATTTAGACCTGTTTGCTCCCATGAGGTTAAGGGCATAATGAAGAAAGATGGGTTGGTTGGTTCAATTGGAAAGAGGAGGATATAGTGGGCAAAATTTAGTTTGATGTCAAATATTTGTTCATCATGTATTTAATTATAGAGTATGATCAAGTCACCCCTTTTCTTTGTTTAGCAAAATAGATTGAGCTCCTGGAGTCTATCACTATATAATATGTTTTCTAATCCTTTAATCATTTCCCTGGTTCTTCTCTGAACCCTCTCCTATTAATCAACTTCCTTCTTCAATTGGGGATACCAGAACTCGACACAGTATTCCAATGGCAGAGCCAAAGACAGAGCTAATATAGCATTAATAGTCCTACTTAATACCATCCCCATGCCCTCTGGCCTATTGGCTACCCAACCCATTCTTACTGAAGGGGTTTTGTGACGTTCAAGGAAAAGGGTACTGCCATGCTGAGAAAGAAATTGCACCTGTTCAGAGCACAGAGAATGTGTGTCTTACTGGCCCAGTCATGCGCCAGGATTGGTGACTGGGTTCTTGGATGATATCACCCTGGGGAACAGTAGGTGGGATTGTATATAAAGGGGTTAACGTCTCTTCCTGGAGATCTCAGGCATGCAGAGAGGCAGCACCCTCAGCACCCTGCTGCCAGGGACATGGGCATCCAGGAAACTCTTCTGGCAGAAAGGCACAAGACCTCTGAGCATGAGACCTGACATCCGTCACTCTTGGGCTTTGTGGTTATTCCGGCATGCTCTGCACTCTGCTTTGTGAGGGGAGAACCCCCCTCATTGGTGCGAGATGCAATGAAAGGCCTTGAAGTTTCCAGCAGAAGTTTCCCATCCAAGGGGATGCTCTGGCCTTTCAATATCAAGAGTTCCCCCTCGGGGCACTGTATGAAACCCCACAGAGATGTTTAAGACTTGCTATGATTTTCTAGGTGCAATCTAGAGCTGGCTGCTAAATATTTCCCTGATAAAATCCTACTCTGTGTGATCACCTCAGAAATCAAAGCAAACGCATTCTTCCTGTCCTGCCATTGTTTGCAAAAAGAGATACAGGCTCATATCACCTATTTGTCTTCTTTTCTGAAAATTGGGTTAATGAACATTTCTTTCCTCTCAACAGCCTCCCTGGCACCAACTTCATAGGTGCTCCAGGAATGGAGCAACCATGGAAAAAAAGACTAGGTGCTCAGCACTCACTGGCAGGCTCTGCCAATCAGCTCCTACCCCTCCACCCCAGTGCCTCATGTCTGCCACAGATCAGCTTTTTTTGCAGAGGGCGGGAGGTAGTGGGGGAAGGAGGGTGGGGCTCTCTTGGAAAAGGGGGTAGAACAGGACAGGAAGAGGCAGAATGAGAGCAGGAAGAGGTGGAGTATGGGTGGGGCCTTGATGGAAGGGACAGGGCCTGGAGCAGGGAGGACCCTAGAGGAAATGAAAAACTTGGCGCCTCTGCTTACACTGCCCCCACGTTATTTGGTAACCGAATTGAACCTTAACAATGTCTCCTTCATTTTGAAGTGAAAAATCAGAATGTTCCTCCTTAACAGGGAGAAAATAGAAACTTTTGACTCTATTGAGATACTTTTGCTTCTTGTTCTTTTTTCATCCATAAAGTTTTTTCCACCTGAAATAGCCACATTCCCATGGAAAGTTTCTGCCAACACCTTGCTCTCATACTGAATACACGGGATGGGATGACAGCTACATTCTATTTCCTGCTCTAGCAAACATTCATGTGTGACTATCAGCACTTCCTTTGCACGAGGACGGTCAAAGAGCCTGCACTGGGTGTTCTGCACAGGATGTAGGTTCCCAGTTTGGGGGAAGCTCTTTGGGGAAAACATTTCCCCCTCCATTCCTGAGGCACAGGGAGGAGTGTCCGCATGGCCTCAGTTACTACAAAGACAGGCACAGCACTAGCAATTCGGTCCTGCCACACTCCCCAGCGAGAGCTTCTTCATTGAATGCATATGTTCAGTTCCTGTAGCGTGTGGATGTTTTTCCTATCATACCCGACTGCTCTTCAACCCCTGCCCCTCTGACTTTCTTTGCAAAGTGAGGTCTCAGCTTGATGGCATTCCATGATTCCAGAGTAATCTACACAGACCCCACTACTTCCCAGATCCATGGGGCATGCAATGATAGCATCTCTACTGCCATTGAAGTTGTTGCAGCCAATACAGGGAAGAAAAGTTTGGTTACTTGATTGTAACTATTCATTAAAATAGGCAAACTCACCCATTTGCTCCTGGGGTTCCTCTGCAAAAGAACAATGGGAAGGAGAAGAAAATAGTTCAGTGGTGTCCAATGACGTATGAATTGAAGAAGGTGAATGAGATCCTTTCTTTGTTGATTAGCATAAATATTGGCCATGGGTAGTGAACTAGCTGTTTAATCCGTGGGCTAACCCCATTCCTATTAGATAGAGGAGATTATATTCTTGCTTTAATCAATTTAAGAAGAAGCTTCATGACCACAAGTAATTAGCAAAAGGTAAATATGAAACACTATGCTCCTCTGCTAATATGGGTTCTGCAATGAAAGGAGCGGTAACACCATTTACATCATGAGCTGAATTCCATTTGCTTATTTCAATGCAGAATCCTTTCACTGTGTACACTGCCTTTCGTAATATGTGTCTACAAGAGTGTTATGATTCTTGGAGAATATAAACACATAGTGGGTGAGTCTATTTAAATTTCAACAATGTATGAGCAGCACTGCTCAGAACCAGCAAGTGCTCTTATATGTTATTGACAAAATTAGCCAAGTCATCCGCTCTATCAAAAAGAGGAGTAGAGCACATTGAAGAAAAACGCGACAGACTTACTTATTGTCTTTCCCATTTCTCCTAAAAAAGAGAAAAATATATGTAAAGATAACAATAGCACCTTTTGTAATATATGGCCAAGAACAAAGGTAACTAATAGTTAAAATAACAAAAGCTGTATTTATTGGCGAATAGCTGTAAGGGAGCAAATGACACAATGAACATCATACTGTCTAAGGCCAGAAGGAGACACTCTCATCATCTATTGAATGCGTCAGAGAACTTCCCCCAAACAATTCATGTTTGCATTAGAGCAGTACCTTTAGAAAAAAATGTCCAGTGATGGAGGATGCACCACAACCCCTTGTCTATTGTGACAATGGCTAATCACCCTCACTCTTAAAAATGAATTCCTTATTTATAGGCTGACTTTCCTAGTTTCAGTTTCCAGCCATTGGATTTTGCTAGACCATTCTCTGCTAGACTAAAGAGCCCATTATCACATATATGTTCTCCATCTACTGTGACAAAGTTCCTCCTCTACCTTGGTGGGTCCTGCGCTTATTAGCAGATTTGCTCACCTCAGCGATCTTCCCCACAGTCTGGGTCAACTCCTCCTGTGTCTGATCAGGAGTTAGGAGGTTTGGGGGGAACCCGGGCTCACCCTCTACTCCGTGTTCCAGCCCAGGGCCCTGTGGATTGCAGCTATCTATAGTGCCTCCTGTAACAGCTGCGTGGCAGCTACAACTCCCTGGGCTACTTCCCCATGGCCTCCTCCAAACACCTTCTTTATCCTCATCACAGGACCTTCCTCCTGGTGTCTGATGATGCTTGTACTCCTTAGTCCTCCAGCAGCACACCCTCTCACTCTCAGCTCCTTGCGCCTCTTGCTCCCAGCTCCTCACATGCACTTCCTCTCCTCTGGCTCCCCCCTGCCTGACTGGAGTGAGCTCCTTTTTAAACCATGTGCTCTGGTTAGCCTGCCTTGATTGGCTGCAGGTGTCCTAATCAGCCTGTCGGCCTTAATTGGTTCTAGCAAGTTCCTGATTACTCTAGTGCAGCCCCTGCTCTGGTCACTCAGGGAACAGCAAACTACTCATCCAGTGACCAGTATATTTGCCCTCTACCAGACTCCTGTATCCCACTGGTCTGGGTCTGTCACATATCCCTCCCCCCTGCTCAACACCAAGGGGTTGGGCAACTTGGGATGCCAGACAGTGCACACGTGACAAAGCCATCAGCATTGCTGTGACAGCTCCCTGCTCTGTGTTGCACACGGAACTGGAAAGGTTGGAGGGATAAGAACCACCAGGTCACCCTTGTGTTCTTCTCCTTGTTCTGCTGCATCCATTGAAGAAGGACATGATCAGTCACGAGGACAAATCTGCTCCCGAGAAAGTAGTAGCGCAATGCTTTCATGGCCCATTTTACGGCGAGGCACTCTCTCTCCACCACTGCATATTTTTGTTCCCTCAAAAGGAGTTTCCTACTGAGGTAGAGAATTGGGTGATCCTCCTCCCTGACCATCTGTGATAGAACGGCCCCCAACCCTACTTCCAATGCATCTGTCTGCAGGAGAAATTCCTTGGTGAAATCAGGGGCTCTCAGTATGGGGTTACTGCATAGGGCAGTCCTTAGGTCTGTGAATGCTTCCTCTGCTACGTCAGACCATATCACCAGATCAGGTCCATCGGCTTTCACTAGGTCTGTCAGGGGGCTTGCCCTTGTGACAAAGTGGGGGATAAATCATCAGTAATACCCCATTACACCTAGGAATGCCCCGACTTGTTTCTTGCGACATGTTCACTTGGGGTTTTACCAGACCTTTTCCTACAATGTAGCCAAGATATTTGGCCTCCGTAAACCCTACAGCGCACTTGGCAGGGTTTGCTGTAAGGCCAGCTCGCCTGAAGGTATCAAGGACTGCCTCCACCTTCTCTAGGTGAGTTTCCCAGTCTGGGGTATGAATGACCACATCGTCCAAGTACGCAGCAGCATAACTGTTATGCGGGCGTAATAGCTTGTCCATGAGGCGCTGGAAAGTAGCGGGGGCCCCATGTAGTCCAAAAGGGAGGACAGTATATTGAAAAAGGCCCTCTGGTGTAGAGAACACAGTCTTTTCCTTTGCGTCTTCTGCAAGGGGAATCTGCCAGTACCCCTTTGTCAAGTCTAGAGTAGTCAAGTATCGGGCATTACCCAGACGGTCCACTAGATCATCTATGCGAGGTATGGGGTACGCGTCGAACTGGGATACTTCGTTAAGTCGCCGAAAGTCATTGCAAAACCTTGTGATGCCATCAGGTTTGGGCACCAGCATGATTGGGCTGGACCACTAACTGTGGGATTCTTCGATGATCCCCAACTCCAGCATTTTTTTTACTTCTGCTTTTATTTCCTCCCTTTTGGCCGCTGGCACCCGATAGGGCCTCATTGTTATTCTGGCCCCAGGGTTTGTGACGATGTGGTGATATGTCTTGGTTGTTCAATCCGGTTTTCTCGAGAACACATCTTGGTTCCGGAAGATCATCTCACACACACCTCATTCTTCTGGTCTGGTGTTAAATCAGGAAACACTCTCACCTGTTTGGAAGGCTTGTTTTCCTGGGTTAGGTCTTTTTGGACAGTTATGCATGCCTATTGTGCATGCCAGGGTTTCAGAAGGTTGATGTGATAAATCTGTTCTTGGTTTTGGTGTCCTGGTTCTGCCACACCTTGTAGGTTACTTCCCCCACGGGTTCAACCACCTCATAGGGCCCCTGCCATTGAGCCAGAAGATTGCTTTCTGCCATGGGTACCAACACCATCACCCGATCCCCTGGTTGCAACTGTCAGACTTTTGCCTAGCGATTGTAATAGGTTCTCTGGGCCTACTGTACCTTTTCCAAATGTTCCCATACAATAGGGTGACCTGGGCTATCCGGTCTCGCATCTGCAATACATGTTCTATTATATTTCTCCCCTCATTGGGTTCCTCTTCCCAGATCTCTTTGGCGATATCTAGTATGCCACAGGGGTGACGCCCATATAATAACTCGAAGGGGGAAAACCCAGTTGAGTCCTGAGGTACCTCCCGGATAGCAAACATAAAGTAGGGCAGTAGGGTGTCCCAATCCTTCCCATCCCGACTTACCACCTTCCTTATCGTAGCCTTGAGGGTTCGGTTAAACCTTTCTACCAACCCATCAGTTTGCGGATGGTAGACTGAAGTTCTCAGTGTATGTATATGGAGCAGCGTACAGAGGTCCTTCATTAGCTTTGACATAAATGGGGTTCCTTGGTCTGTTAATATCTCCTTTGGTAGCCCCACTCAGGAGAAAATCCACACCAGCTCTTTGGTTCTCGTTTTAGAGGCCGTGTTCCGCAGGGGGACGGCTTCTGGGTAGCGAGTAGCATAGTCCAAAACAACAAGTATATATTGGTGGCCCCGAGCTATCTTCTCCAGGGGTCCCACTAGGTCCATGGCTATTCGCTCAAAGGGGACCTCTATGATGGGAAGGGGTACTAAAGGTGCCCTCAGGTGGGGACGGGGACTGTGCAGCTGATACTCCAGGCAGGACACACAGTACCTCCGCACTTCTTCATGTACTCCGGGCCAGAAGAACCGTCGTAGGACTCGTGACAGGATCTTCTCTACCCCCCAAATGCCCTCCAAAAAGATGACTATGAGCAAGACTTAATACAGTGTTCTGGTATTTTTGAGGTACTAGGATCTGCTGTACTTTCTGCCCCTGTACTGGTGCAACCCGGTATAAGGGATTCTTCTTCATTATAAAGTAGGATCCTGGTCCCTGGGTTTTCCCTTCCACGGGGATCCCATCTATTTAAATCACCTCTTTCCTAATGTAGTCGTACCTTGGGTCTTCGGCCTGGTCCCATCCAAAATTTCCTCTCCCGGGGCTAATCTGCCCAAGATCTAGGGGCCCAGTCTCTGTTGCCTCTACTGGTTCAGAAGCATTAGGGTAGGGGTCAGACTCGGGTGCTTTTCCCTCCTGGGTGACCTCCTTTTCAGCTGCTCGGGTCTGCCTACCTACGAGAGCGACCCGCTGGCTTTGAATCAGTATTCGGGTTCCCAAGGCCTTAGCTGCCCTTCTTTCCCTTTTTGCCTTTCTACCCTGTCTGGGAATGGAAAATAAGTCTGGGGATATTTCAGAGAAGACTGGGGGTTGACAGTCTACTATGGAGGCCTCACTAATTTCAGGGTTCCTCTTTTCCTCCAATCCTCCTACTGGGAGTAAGTCCCCAAACCCTGGGAAGTCCCTCCCTATGAGCACCCGGTATGGGACTTTAGGGACTACACCGCTGCTACCTCAGTAGTGTTCCCCTGAATCTCGAGTTTTACTGGGATGGTGGGGTAATAACCAACTGTCCCATGGACGCATGTTATCCTCGCACACTTAGCCTGCAGCAGCTGACTGCACTTCACTAGCTTCCCGAGACAATCGTGATAGCACTCCCCGAATCAACCAGTGTTGTGGTCTCTACCCCATTTAGCTTTACTGGTCTGGTGTACATATGTGGGGTTAGTGAGACCCCCACAAAGTGGATTAGGGAGCATGGGTCTGCCCAGATCCCCAGGTTACACTGCATCGGCTCCTCAGCATTGGGACACTGTGCAGCTATATGTCCCCACCCCCCGCAGACATAACATCTGTATGGGGCCCTAGGCATTCCCCGGTCTCTTGGTTTGGGCAGTCTAACATCACGATCCTCTTCTCCCTCAGTGCTCTGACTCTTTGTGGCTTCTGGTGGGCCTTCAGCCTCTCTCTTTTTCCACCTGGGCCCTCCTGGTGGCCCAGTCACCCGAGCTCTAGGGCTTGGTACTGCTAGTTTAACCCGGAGTGCCTCTTCCTTAACTGGTCGGGTCAGCTCCCTCACTGTCCTTCACCTCTCTACCAGTGCAACAACCTCATCATAGGTGTAGGGTTTGTTCTGGCTTACCCAGGCACAGAGGTCTGGCGGTAGTCCCCTCATGTATCGGTCGATGACCAGAACCTCTCGTATCTCTTCCGGACTCTATGACTCCATTCGCAACCACTTTCGTGCGAGATGAATGAGGTCATACAATTGGGACCGTGAGGTTTTGTTTTCCTGGTACCTCCACTCGTGATACCGCTGGGCCTACACTGCAGTCGTTACCCCAGATCTGGCCAGAATCTCTGCTTTCAGCTGGGGGTAGTCTACTGCAGCCTCTTCAGGCAGATCATAGTAAGCCTTCTGGGCCTCCCCACACAGGAATGGGGCAAGAATGACAGACCACTGATCTCGAGGCCAGGCCTCCCGTAGGGCTGTCCTCTCAAAGGCCAGAAGGTATGCCTCTACATCATCCTCCTGCATCATTTTCTGCAGCCAATGGCTGGCCCGTATGATCTGTGTCCCATCATGGCCGCGGTTCAGCTCTGTAAGGGTCTTTACCTGCTTTACCAGTTCCCACAAGATAGCTCGGTCTTGAGAAGCCTGGTCCCTCAGCAGGCGATTAGTCTCTTCCTGCAGCCGCACTGCCTCCTGTGAGGCAGCTTCCTGGACACGGGTAGCCTCCTGCTGGGCCGCCATAGCTTGTTTCAATGCCCGCACTAAGTCATCCATTGTGGTGAAAAAAAAATAAACCCTCTACCTTTTTTTTTTTAAATCACCCTCCTTCTTCTGCCACACTGTGCACACCAGATCCCACTCCTGACACCAGTTGTGACAAAGTTCCTCCTCTAGCTTGGTGGGTCCTGCGCTTATTGACAGATTTGCTCACCTCAGTGATCTTCCCCACAGTCTGGGTCAACTCCTCCTGTGTCTGATCAGGAGTTGGGAGGTTTGGGGGGAACCTGGGCCCGCCCTCTATTCCGGGTTCCAGCCCAGGGCCCTGTGGATTGCAGCTGTCTATAGTGCCTCCTGTAACAACTGTGTGACAGCTACACCTCCCTGGGCTACTTCCCCATGGCCTCCTCCAAACACCTTCTTTCTCCTCACCACAGGATCTTCCTCCTGGTGTCTGATAACGCTTGTACTCCTTAGTCCTCCAGCAGCACACCCTCTCACTCTCAGCTCCTTGCGCCTCTTGCTCCCAGCTCCTCACATGCACTTCCTCTCCTCTGGCTCCCCCCTGCCTGACTGGAGTGAGCTCCTTTTTAAACCCATGTGCTCTGGTTAGCCTGCCTTGATTGGCTGCAGGTGTCCTAATCAGCCTGTCTGCCTTAATTGGTTCTAGCAGGTTCCTGATTACTCTAGTGCAGCCCCTGCTCTGGTCACTTAGGGAACAGAAAACTACTAATCCAGTGACCAGTATATTTGCCCTCTATCAGACTCCTGTACCTCACTGGTTTGGCTCTGTCACACTACATATGGCTAGAGTGTAATCAAGTCACCCCTTTTCTTTGGCGAACTAAATATATTGAGCTCTTTGAGTCTATCACTATAACACATGTTATCAAATCCTTTAATCATTCTGGTGCTCTTCTATGAACCGTCTCCAGTTTGACAACTTCTTTCTTCTGTTGGGGACACCAGAACTGCACTCAGTATTCCAGCAACCGAGCCAAATACTGAGCTAATATAACCCCTATAGTCCTAATTAACATCATCCCCATGCCCTCTGGTTTGGGGCCTAGCAAACACTTTCCTACTGAAGGGCTTGTGTGAGCTCCAGTGAATGGGGTACCCTTTTTCTGAGACAGAAATTGCACTCACAGGCTGGACCCACCAATCAGCTTCTCCCCCTCCGCTGCAGCGCCTCCTGCTCACCACTGATCTGTTCTTCTGGAGAGGGTAGAAAGCACTTAGGGGTGGGGAGGAGCTGAGGAAGAAAGAGGTGGAAAAAGGGTGGGGCATTCTTGGAGAGGGGGAACAGGGCAGAAACAGGCAGAGTGGAAGCGGGCAAGGGTGGGTGGGGCGTTAAGTGAAGGGGATTAGGAGAGGCAGGACCTGGGACAGAGTCGTTGTCAAGCACCCCTGTGGAAATCAAAAAGTTGGTGCTGTGCCTACACCACCCACACATGATTGCGTAACTGAATCGAAACCTAACAATCTCTCCTTCATTTTGAAGTAAAAAACCAGAATATTCCTTTTCAGCTCAGAGAAAATAGAAATTTCTGACTCTACTGAGATGCTTTTGCTTCTTTCTTGTCATTTTTTTCATCGAAAACATTTTTTTCCCACCTGAAATAGACACATTCCCATGGATAGTCTCTGCCAACACCTTTGTCTCATAGTGAATACACTGGTCGAGAAAACAGAGTATCTAGGTTCTATTTCCTACTCTAGCACACATTCCTGAGTCAATATTAACACTTCCTTTGCAGGGGGATTGTCAAAGAGCCTGCACTGGGTGCTCTGCACAGGATGTGGTTTCCCAGTTTGGGGGAAGCTCTTTGGGGAGGACAATTCTCCCTCCATCCCTGAGGCACAGGGTGAAGTGTCTGCATGGCCTCAGTTACTACAAGGTCAGGCACAGCACTAGCAACTCGGTCCTGTCACACTCCTCAGCCAGAGCTTCTTCATTGAATGGATATGTTCAGTTCCTGTAGCGCGTGGATGTTTTTCCTATCATACCCGATGGCCCTTGAACCCCTGTCCCTCTAACGTTCTTTGCAAAGTGAGGTCTCAGCTTGATGGCATTCCACGATTCCAGAGTAATCTCCACAGACCTTCCACTTCCCATATCCATGGGGCATGCAATGATAGCATCCCTTCTTCAGTTGAAATTGTTGGAACCATTAAGGGCACACATAGTTTGGTCAGTCAACTGTAACTATTGACTAAAGTAGGCAAACTTACCCTTTTCCTCCTGGAGATCTTCTGCAAAAAAACAATGGGGAGGAGAAGAAAACAGTTCAGTGTATGTCCACTGACTTATGAATTGAAAAGGGTGAATGAGATTGTTTCCTTCTTGATTAGCATAAATATTGGCCATGGGTAGTGAACTAGCCATTCAATCCGTGGGCTAGCCTCATTCCCATCCCACTACGTAGTAGATAGAGGAGATTATATTCTTGTTTTAATCAATTTAAAAAGAAGCTTCATGGCCACTAGCAAAAGGTGCATATGAAACACTACGCTCCTCTGCTAATATGGGATCTGCTATGAAAGGAGCAGTAACACCATTTACCTCATGAGCTGAATTCCATTTGCTTTTTTCAATGCAGAGTCCTTTCAACATGTACATTGCTTTTCATAGTGGGTCTCTCAAGAGTGTTATGGTTCTTGGAGAATACATACAAGTAGTGGGTGTGTCTATTTAAATTTCAACAATGTATGAGCAGCACTGCTCAGAACCAGCAAGTGCTCATATATGTTATTGACAAAATTAGCCAAGTCATCCGCTCTATCAAAAAGAGGAGTAGAGCACATGGAAGAAAAAGACCACAGACTTACTTATTGTCTTTTCCATTTCTCCTAAAAAAGAGAAAAATATATTTAAAGATAACAATAACACCTTTTGTAATATATGGCCATGTTCAAAGGTAACATAGTTAAAATAGCAAACTGTCTCTATGCAAAAGAATAAATGGACACAAATCTGACATCAGGAATCATAACATTCAAAAACCAGTGTGAGAACACTTCAACCTCTCTAACCACTCAGTGACAGACTTGAAGGTGGCAATTTTGCAACAAAAAAACTTCAAAAAACAGACTCCAAAGAGAGACTGCTGAACTTGAATTAATATGCAAATTAGACACAATTAACTCAGGCCTAAACAGAGACTGGGAATGGTTGGTTCATTACACTAATTGAATCTATTTCCCTATGTTAAGTTCTCTTCACACCTTCTATGGGTCATTTTAATTATCACTTCAAAAGTTTGTTTTCTCCTGCTGATGATTGCTCATCTCAATTGATTAGACTCTTCCTGTTGGTATGCATACTTCCACCTTTTCATGTTCTCTATATGTATAAATATCTCCTGTCTGTGTGTTCCATTCTATGCATCCGAAGAAGTGAGCTGTAGCTCAGAAAGCTCATGCTGAAATAAATTTGTTAGTCTCTAAGGTGCCACAAGTACTCCTATTCTTAGTTCAGTGTATGTCCATTGACTTATGAATTGAAGAGTGTGAATGAGATCGTTTCTTTGCTGATTAGCATAAATATTGGCCGGGGTAGTGAACTAGCAGTTCAATCCATGGGCTAGCCCCCATTCCTATCCCACTACGTAGTAGATAGAGGAGATTATATTCTTGTTTTAATCAATTTAAAAAGAAGCTTCATGGCCACAAGTAACTAGCAAAAGGTGAATATGAAACACTACGCTCCTCTGCTAATATGTGATCTGCTATGAAAGGAGCAGTAACACCATTTACATCATGAGCTGAATTCCATTTGCTTTTTTCAATACAGAGTCCTTTCAACATGTACATTGCCTTTCATAGTGGGTCTCTCAAGAGTGTTATGGTTCTTGGAAAATACAAACAAGTAGTGGGTGAGTCTATTTAAATTTCAACAATGTATGAGCAGCACTGCTCAGAACCAGCAAGTGCTCATATATGTTATTGACAAAATTAGTCAAGTCATCCGCTCTATCAAAAAGAGGAGTAGAGCACATGGAAGAAAAAGGCCACAGACTTACTTATTGTCTTTTCCATTTCTCCTAAAAAAGAGAAAAAATATATTTAAAGATAACAATAGCACCTTTTGTAATATATGGCCAAGAACAAAGGTAACTAATAGTTAAAATAACAAAAGCTGTATTTATTGGAGAATAGCTGTGAGGTGAGCAAATGACACAATGAAAAGAGATGACAAAGGGGGAATATGACTGAGATCTATGAAAACATGAATGCTGTGGAGGAAGTGAAAAGAGAAAAGGGAAATATTATTTATCCATTTGCATAACACAAGAACTAGGGGTTACTTGATTAAATCAATATGTTTAAAACAAGCAAACAAATAACAGGACATATTTTTCACACAACACACAAACAACCTATGGAATTCATTGCTAGGAAATATTAAAATTTGCTAATCGTATTTTAAAGATCTTGAACATCATAAATTAGCCAACTTCAGTGAGGTTCATGTGGACAAATATTTGGATCCAGGACTTTTGCTATAAGCAGAGGTGAAAGTCAGCCAGTACGGTCCGGTATGGCGTACCAGCAAGAGCCAGTACACTGTGCTGGACAGCACCCGCTTCCGCTGCCAGGATTAAAAGGGCCCAGAGCACCCGCCACTGTGGGGAGCCCAGAGCCCTTTAAATCCTCCCTGCAGCTTCGGCGGCCGGGCTGGGGCTGGGATTAAAAAGGCTCTGGGCTCTCCGCAGCCGCGGGAGCTCTGGGCCCTTTAAATCCCAGCCCCAGCCCAGCAAGGCTTGGGGCTCCCCGCGGCTGGAGCTGCAGTGAGGATTTAAAGGGCCCAGAGCTCCGCAGCGGCCAGAGCCCCGGGTTCTTTAATTTCCCCAGGGGCTTTCAGCCACCCCTGCAGCTGGGAGCCCTGGGTTGATTTAAAGGCCCTGGGGCTCCCAGCCACAGCCAGTGCCCCAGAGCCTTTAAATCTTGAGAAGCCACACCTCTTCCGGTTGAAGCCACGCCCCCCTCAAGACTCCGGCAGTACTGGTAAGTCATGTAAGTTACTTTCACCACTGGCTATCACTAAATTTGACCAGTATTGTGTTCTCTCTGCTGCTGTCAGTCAGCTTCTGCATTGTTTATTTGAAGCAAAATTAACTTCATTCACTTATAACAGTTTTTTCAATCATTCTCAGGCCAAAAGGGACCATTGTGATCATCTAGTCTGATCACCTCAAAAACACAGGGCAGAGAACTGCCCCAAAATAATTCCTAGAGTAGAGTTTGTTTGTTTGTTTTTTGTTTTTGTTCTTTTTTTAATTCAATCTTGATTTAGAAATTGCCAGGGTTGGAGACACCACTGCAACCCTTGGTAAATTGTTCCAATGGTTAATCACCCTCACTATTAAAAATTTTCAACATACCCAAATTAAACAAAAGAAAATTAAGTTAACTTACTTTTGCGTTTTCCAAGAAAAAGGATGACAGTCACAGCAATACACAGCAATAAACAGATTAAGGCACCTATGGAAAGACAGAACATGTTACTATCACCACCTGTAGCCTCAGACATGGGAGGTATTTCTATGAGTTACAGTTTTGGCCCTAAACAATGATGGACTTTTGATGGAATATGAACAATGACGGGATAAGAACAGATATCCCTGCCAGGAGGTGGGGACTCTACCTAAGGGTCCCTAGTCTGGTTTTTCCTGTTCCTTCCCACCATTCAAAGACAGAGTGAAATAGGCTTCATTAGGAGTCTTTTGTTATTTTAAGTGCTCAATAAGAGATGACATCATGTGTGGTGGGACAGCCTTTCTGCCCAGCCTGCTAAGAGCTAAAAGTCACTAAGAGCCGACAATCACTAAGAGTTGGGGGGACTCTCAAGAGACTGACCTGCAGAGGTCACAGCAGAGAGGCAGGTGGCAGAAGGTGACCGGCGAGTGGAACAAGCGGGCATGGAATAACGGCTGGTAGGGCTGCCATGAGAGGAGAAACCACAACTGGCAGGGAGGGCAGTAGGGAGGAACAGCGAGTGGTGGGTCAGCCAGCCAGATCAGATGGCACAGCAAGCAAGGTGCCTTCTTTCCTGGATGGGAGGTGAACTCATGCAGGTGGAGCTATGAACCCTGGATCCTCACCAAGGGCAATGACTGTGAGTGGGGTGTGGTGAAGGAGCTGAGAGGGGCACAGAAACTCATTCTTGCTCTCCTGCCATTGTTTGCTTAAAGAGATAAAGCCTTACATATCACCTATTTTTTAAAAAGTGACAGAGGTTCCTGCAGCATCTTATAGCCTAACAGACGTATTGGAGCATAAGCTTTCATGGGTGAGTACCCACTTCGTCAGACTCATGTAGTGGAAATTTTCAGAGGGAGGTATAAATATGCAGGCAAGAATCAGTCTAGAGTTAACGAGGTTAGTTCAGTCAGGGAGGAAATTGCTGAACTTCAGTTCATTTGCAAATTTGATACCATCAGCTCAGGATTACACAAAGACTGTGAATGGCTAGACAACTATAAAACCAGTTTCTCCTCCCTTGGTGTTCACACCTCATCTGCTAGAAGAGGGTCTCTTGCTCCCTACTTGAACTAATCACCTCTCTGCCTCCACATGATTGTGTACTTAAATGGAATCTTAACAATTTCTTTATGAATTTGTTCTGTGAAAGAGACATAGGGTCAGCATATGTTTCATGAACGGGTTACTCATGTATGTGAGTGTAAATGGCACAAAGTCAGTGCAGATTTATTCATTTGCTTCTGAATATGAAATGTTACAATGACCTCAAAATGCTTATTTTTCAAGAAATAATTGTACTTTATTTTTTATACTAAAACTTTCAGGACATTATCAGGTATGTGACACTAAATATACTGGGGTTGGGAGCAATTTGAAAAAGTAAAATCAGAGAGGTGGGTTTTGAATGTAGCTGGGAAACCTGAGAGGTTTGGACCATTCTGGTTTTGTGTAGAATTGAGATCTGTAGTCTGAATCCAGCTTCCATGCAGTTTAATGGTCTGTCTCACAAGCACTCCCCTATTGGCTCACAATGTCCAGGCTCCTGTGGAGCATAGGTGTCAGCGAGGGTCATTGTCTCAAAAAATAAATAAAAAGTAATTTCAAAATGAAAAAAAAAATCAAAATGTTCCATTGTATCAAGATGGAAACAAAAGGTTTTGACTTCACAGAACACTTTGTTTCCTTCTTTTTCTCCCCCCTCGACCCCTACCCCCACCCAGTAGTAGACAGAGCGAGCCTGGAGCATGGGGCTTGGTGCCAGACCTGAGGCCTGAACCAGAGACTGTGACCCAAGTCCAGGCCATGTATTAACGTAGATGTTTACACGTTCACTGTCCAGTACATGAACTTGGCACAGTTGTTACTTGTATGCTAGGCACAAAATATTTATTAAATACATTCCACCTACTATAGATAAATCACAATTTAATATACAATAAGATGGTTTCAGAGAACAATGAATGGGGATGTTTTGTTCAAGATATCAGGAAGAAGGGGAGGTAAAAAGCAGATATAATGAAACACATAAGTTGTTTTCCCAATTGTTTGTCCCAGTCTATTAATGTCAAGGTACCTCGCCTTAACCCTTTGTGTAGACTGGGAACAGCACAAAGTCCCGCTGTTGACTGAGTGGCTCCTTGCCACTGGGCACTTATGTGTTAGCATACCAATAACCATGGAGCCAGGGTGCTGACACTGTGCCTTCAGGGCAATAAACATGGCTGAGTGCCTTTGTCACTGAACTGTGCCTGTGATCTTTCTTTATGGTTAACTCTGAGGTATGCAGAATTAGCAGGCTACATTATCTGCTAATGCTCCTAACACCAGCTCTCCATGGACAGAAGCACTAAGCAGCCTGAACAGCGTTACTGAGACAACAACATTACACCCTTCAGCACTTAACAACAACCCTCTAAATATTTTTTTTATCAAAATATACATGTTCCCATGGAAAGTTTCTGAAAATCCTTTCATTTGGTAGTGAATACACTGGGCCAGAATCCAGAATATCTGGGTTCGATGCCTTGCTCTAGAAAACATTCCTGTGTGACTATCATCACTTCCTTTTCAGGGGAATTGTCAACACGCCTCCTCTGTGTTCTGCACAAGGTGTGGGTTCCCAGTTTGGGGGAAACTTTTTGTGGAAGACATTTCTCCTACAATCCCTGAGGCAGCAGGTGGGGTGTCAGCATGGCCCCACCTACAGCTCAGGCCCAACTTTAGCAACACTGTCATGCTGCTCTCTACATTCAGAGCTTAGTCCTACAGGAGATATGATAAGTTCCTGGCGCTTGTACATGTTTCTGCTTTCATTTCTGACTCCCCTTCAACCTCTCCTGTTCGGACCTTCTTTGAAAATTGCTGGTGAGGTCTCAGCTCCATGACATACATGAGTCCAGAATCCCCTGTATGAACCCTCCTCTTCCGAGACCCAAGACCCATGCAATGAGAGAATCCCTGCTGCAGTCGGGGCTGTTAGTTTGGACTGCAAGAGCAAATATGACACATGCTGCTCCTCTACTAATATGTCCTTGGTCAAGGCTCCCTCCATGTATGTACTTATAAAGTGTGAAGTCACCCCTTTGCTTTGGTAAACTGAACAGATTGAGCTCTGCAATCTATCAATATAAGGTACGTTTTCTGCTACCTTAATCATTTTCGTGGTTCTTCTCTGACACCCTCTCCAATATATCAAATTTGTTCTTCACGTTGGCACATCAGAACTGGACACAGTTATCTAATTGTGTATTTCACCACATCCTGCTGTCTCTGCTGCTCGCACCCTACATAGACTCATAGACTCATAAACTTTAAGGTCAGAAGGGACCATTATGATCATCTAGTCTGACCTCCTGCACAATGCAGGCCACAGAATCTCACCCATCCACTTCTATAACAAACCCCTAGCCTATGTCTGAGTTATCGAAGTCCCCAAATTGTGGTTTGAAGACCTCAAGCTGCAGAGAATCCTCCAGAAAGTGACCCGTGCCCCATGCTGCAGAGGAAGGCGAAAAATCTCCAGGGCCTCTGCCAATCTGCCCTGGAGGAAAATTCCTTCCCGACCCCAAATATGGCGATCAGTTAAACCCTGAGCATGTGGGCAAGACTCACCAGCCAGCACCCAGGAAAGAATTCTCTGTAGTAACTCAGATCCCAACCCATCTAACATCCCATCACAGACCACTGGGCATACTTACCTGCTGATAATCAAAGATCAATTGCCAAATTAATTGCTAAAATTAAGCTATCCCATCATACTATCCCCTCCATAAATTTATCAAGCTTAGTCTTAAAGCCAGATATGTCTTTTGCCCCCATTACTCCACTTGGAAGGCTATTCCAGAACTTCACTCCTCTAATGGTTAGAAACCTTCGTCTAATTTCAAGTCTAAACTTCCTAGTGTCCAGTTTATATCCATTTGTTCTTGTGTCCACATTGGTACTAAGCTTAAATAATTCCTCTCCCTCCCTAATATTAATCCCTCTGATGTATTTATAAAGAGCAATCATATCCCCCCTCAACCTTCTTTTGGTTAGGCTAAACAAGCCAAGCTCTTTCAGTCTCCTTTCATAAAACAGGTTTTCCATTCCTCGGATCATCCTATTTCTTACATGCCATCTCACCCCACACACGTGTGCAAGGAAACATATCAAAATCTTCTGAAAAAACCTGCCTGCAGAGGACACATTTCTGAAGACCTGAGAATTAACTGAGCTGAAAGAGGAGCACACAATTAAAAGTTAACATTTCCTGGCAGTGGCAACCTTTTGCAGCTAGCAGAAGAAATATCCGACTGCACCTTCAGACGTGGTCTGTCACTGGCTATCCCAGTCTGGCTTAATCTGTTCCTCCCCACTCCATTAGGAGTCTTTTGTTATTTTAAGTGCTCAATAAGAGCTGAAATCACCTGTGGTGGGACAGCCTTTCTGCCCAGCCTGCTAAGAGAATCAAGACACTGACCAGCAGAGGTCACAGCAGAGAGGCAGATGGCAGAAGGTGACTGGAGAGCAGAACGAACAGCTGGTAAGGCAGCCAGCAGGAGAGGAACAGTGGCTGGTAGGAAGGCCAGCGGGGGAGGAATAGTGACAGGTGGGACACCCAGCTAGAGCAAGTGCTCAGATGGCGGAGCAAGCAAGGTGCCTTTTTCCCCGGGATGGGAGGTGAACTCACACAGATGCACCTCTGAACTCTGGGTTCTCACTGACCAAGGACAACCATCATGAGTGGTGTATGGTGAAGAAGCAGAGAGGGGCACAGAAAAGGAACTTTTGGTTGTAGAACTCAAGAATAGGAGGCTGCCAGAGATGAGGGAGGCCAGGAAACTGCTCTGGAAAAAGAGCCTCCTTGTATACAAAGCCCAAGACTCATAAGCATGAGGCCTCATTTCCCATCAGTCTTGGGCTCTGTGGAAATTTCTGTCTGCTTTACTCTCCACTTTGTGGGGTGAGAACTCTCCGGATACCAAGGAAACATCCCTGGGAGAGGCTCCTGGAGCTCCCAGCAGAGGTTTCCTATAAAAGGGGACGATCTGGCAGTTCAGTAGTAATTATTCTCCTTGTCAGAAAGAAGGTATTTATACTAAAGTTGTATAGGAAGTTGTGTTGTGGAATCTAGAGCTCACTGCTAAACATTTCAATAATGAAACCTCACTCTGTGTGATTGGATCTGCAATCAAAGCAACTTCAGCCATGCCTTCCGGCCATTGTTTAGCAAAGGCAGACACTTCTCAATGTGTCACCCCTTTTGTCTTTGTTTTTTCTTCAAATTGGCTTAACAAACACATCTTTCCTCTGAGAAATCCTGGTCTGAAACCCTCACCCTGCCCGAGTAGAGAAATAACCTGCCAGTGAAAACGTCCAAACTATCTCAAGTCCCAACAGCAAATATGTACCTTCCTCCCCCTTGCAGCAAAAGCTCAAAGGTCCTGATCCCTCACTCAGTTGAAGGGACCCTGCCTACCACGCTTCCCTCAGTGGGGAAATGTCAGGCCCTTCCCCCTTCAAACTGCAGCCGTCAGAGAAAACTTACATTTGTCGTCCCCTGGATGATCTGGGGAAAAAAAGCATAAGAACATAAGAATGGCCCTACTCATCACATCAAAGGTCCATCCAGCCCAGTATCCTGTCTACCGACAGTGGCCAATGCCAGGTGCTCTAGAGGGAGTGAACCTAACAGGTAATGATCAAATGATCTCTCTCCTGCCATCCAGCTCCACCCTCTGACAAACAGAGGCTAGGTACACCATTCCTTACCCATTCTGGCTAATAGCCATTAATGGACTTAACTTCCATGAATTTATCTAGTTCTCTTTTAAACCCTGTTATAATCCTAGCATTCAAAACCTCCTCAGGCAAAGAGTTCCACAGGTTGATTGTGTGCTGTGTGTTTTATTTGTTTGAAACCTGCTGCCCATTAATTTCATTTGGTGGCCTCTAGTTCTTATATTATGGGAACAAGTAAATAACCTTTCCTTGTTCACTTTCTCCACACCACTCATGATTTTATATACCTCTATCATATCCCCCCTTAGTCTCCTCTTTTCCAAGCTGAAAAGTCCTAGCCTCTTTAATCTCTCCTCATATGGGACCCTTTCCACACCCCTAATCATTTTAGGTTTCAGAGTAGCAGCCGTGTTAGTCTGTATCTGCAAAAAGAACAGGAGTACTTGTGGCACCTTAGATTTGTTAGTCTCTAAGGTGCCACAAATACTCCTGTTCTTTTTGCTAATCATTTTTGTTGCCATTCTCTAAACCTTTTCTTATGCCAATATATCTTTTTTGAGATGAGGACACCACATCTGTATGCAGTACTGAAGATGCGGGAGTATATAAGGGCACTAAAATAATCTCTATCTTATTCTCTATCCCCTTTTTAATGAATCCTAACATCCTGTTTACTTTTTTGACCATCTCTGCACACTGCATGAACGTCTTCAGAAAACTGTCCGCTATGACTCCAAGATCTCTTTCCTGATTACTTGTAGCTAAATTAGCCCCCATCATATTGTATGCATAGTTGGGGTTATTTTTTCCAATGTGCATTACTTTACATTTATCTACATTAAATTTCATTTGTGATTTTGTTGCCCAATCACTTAGTTTTGTGAGATCTTTTTGAAGTTCTTCAGTCTGCTTTGGTCTCAACTATCTTGAGCACTTTAGTATAGTCTGCAAACTTTGCCACCTCACTGTTTACCCCTTTCTCCAGCTCATTTATGAATAAGTTGAATAAGATTGGTCCTAGGACTGACCCTTGGGGAACACCACTAGTTACCCCTCTCCATTCTGAGAATTTACCATTAATTCCTACCCTTTGTTCCCTGTCCTTTAACCAGTTCTCAGTCCATGAAAGGATCTTCCCTCTTATCCCATGACAACTTAATTTACATAAGTGCATTTGGTAAGGGACCTTGTCAAAGGCTTTCTGAAAATCTAAGTACACTATGTCTACTGGATCCCCCTTGTCCACATGTTTATTGACTCCTTCAAAGAACTCTAATAGATTAGTAAGACATGATTTCCCTTTACAGAAACTATGTTGACTATTGCTCAACAGTTTGTGTTTTTCTATGTGTCTGACAATTTTATTCTTAACTATTGTTTCGACTAATTTGCCCGGTACCGACGTTAGACTTACCAGTCTGTAATTGCCGGGATCACCTCTAGAGCCCTTTTTAAATATTGGCGTTACATTAGCTAACTTCCAGTCACTGGGTACTGAAGCCGATTTAAAGGACAGGTTACAAACCTTAATTAATAGTTCCGCAACTTCACATTTGAGTTCTTTCAGAACTCTTGGGTGAATTCCATCTGGTCCCGGTGACTTGTTAATGTTGAGTTTATCAATTAATTCCAAAACCTCCTCTAGTGACACTTCAATCTGTGACAGTTCCTCAGATTTGTCACCTACAAAAGCCAGCTCAGGTTTGGGAATCTCCCTAACATCCTAAGCCGTGAAGACTGAAGCAAAGAATCCATTTAGTTTCTCCGCAATGACTTTATCATCTTTAAGCGCTCCTTTTGTATCTCGATCGTCAAGGGGCCCCACTGGTTGTTTAGCAGGCTTCCTGCTTCTAATGTACTTAAAAACATTTTGTTATTACCTTTTGAGTTTTTAGATAGCTGTTATTCAAACTCCTTTTTGGCTTTTCTTATTACATTTTTACACTTAATTTGGCAGGGTTTATGCTCCTTTCTATTTACCTCTCTAGGATTTGAATTCCACTTTTTTAAAAAAATGTCTTTTTATTTCTCACTGCTTCTTTTACATGGTTGTTAAGCCATGGTGGTTCTTTTTTAGTTCTTTTACTATGTTTTTAAATTTGGGGTATACATTTAAGTTGGTCCTCTATTATGGTGTCTTTGAAAAGTGTCCATGCAGCTTGCAGGGATTTCACTCTAGTCACTGTACCTTTTGATTTCTGTTTAACTAACCCCCTCATTTTTGCATAGTTCCCCTTTCTGAAATTAAATGTCACAGTGTTGGGCTGTTGATGTGTTCTTCCCACCACAGGTCACTATTTCCAAGTGGTCCTGTTATAGTTATATCTTGGATCAGCTCCTGCACTCCACTCAGGACTAAATCGAGTATTGCCTCTCCCTTTGTGGGTTCCTGTGTGCTCCAAGAAGCAGTCATTTAAAGTATCAAGAAATGTTGTCTCTGCATTTCGTCCTGAGGTGACATGTTCCTAGTCAATATGGGGATAATTGAAATCCCCCATTATTATTGAGTTCTTAATTTGATAGCCTCTCTAATCTCCATTAACATTTCATCGTTACTATCACTGTCCTGGTCAGGTGGCTGATAATAGATCCCTATTGTTATATTCTTATTAGAGCATGGAATTTCTATCCATAGAGATTCTATGGGACATGTGGATTCATTTCAAATTTTTTACTTCATTTGATATTACATTTTCTTTCATATATAGTGCCACTCCCCCACCTCGCACAACATGTTCTGTCCTTCCGATATATTTTGTACCCCGGAATGATTGTGTCCCATTGATTGTCCCCACTTCACCAGATTTCTGTGATGCCTATTATATCAATATTCTCCTTTAACACAAGGAACTCTAGTTCACCCATCTCATTATTTAGACTTCTAGCATTTGTGTACAAGCACTTTAAAAACTTGTCACTGTTTAATTGTCTGCCCTTTTCTGATGTGTCAGATTCTTTTTTATGTTAATGTTTCTTGTCTGATGTGGCCCATACTTTATCCTCTTCTATCCTCTCCTCCTGACTAGAACCTAGAGAATCTCTGTCAATAGACTTTCCTCTAAGAGAAGTCTCTGTCCGATCCACATGCTCTGCTGCAGAAATCGACTTCCCTCTATCTGTTAAAAACTGCTGTGCAACATTAGTTAAGTGCCAGCAGTCTGGATCCACTTTGGTTTAGGTGGAGCCCATCCTTCCTGTATAGGCTCCCCCCATCCCCAAAGTTTCCCCAGTTGCTAATGAATGTAAACCCCTCCTCTCTACACCATCGTCTCATCCACGCATTGAGACTCTGAAGCTCTGCCTGCCTACCTGGCCCTGTGCACGGAACTGGAAGCATTTCTGAGAATGCCACCCTAGAGGTCTGGATTTCAGTCTCTTTTCCGGCAGCCTAAATTTGGCCTCCAGGATGTCTCTCCTACCCTTCCCTATTTCACTACATGTACCATGACCACCAGCTCCACCCCAGCACTACACATAAGTCTATTTAGATGCCTCAAGAGATCCACAAACTTCGCACCAGGCAGGCAAGTCACCATACAGTTCTCCTGGTGATCACAAACTCAGCTATCTATGTTTCTAATGATCGACTCTCCCACTACTAACACCTGCCTTTTCCTAATGACTGGAGTTCCCTCCCCCAAAGAGGTAACCTCAGTGTGAGAGGATACCCCAACATCATCAGGAAGGAGGGTCCCAACTATGGGAAGGTTTCCCTCTGCTCCCGTTGACTGCTCTGCTTCCCTGGGCCTTTCATCCTCCTTAACAGCGCAGAGGCTGTCTGACCGGAGGTGGGACAGTTCTACAGTGTTTCAGAAAGCCTCATCAACATACATCTCTGCCTCTCTTAGCTCCTCCAGTTCCACCACCCTGGCCTCCAAAGCCTGTACGCGGTCTCTGAGGGCCAGGATTTCCTTACACCAAATGCACACATACGCCACCCACCTACAGGGCAGGAAATCATACATGCTGCACTCGGTGCAATAAACTGGATAGCCCCCAAACTGCTGCTGGGCTTCTGCCTGCATTCTCTCCTAGAGCTACATAGGTTAATGACAGGGTTATTGTTTAAATCACAAAGTTTGATTATATTTGAAGTTAAAGGTTTTAAAGAATTGCAAGTGTACCTTGCCCCCTTCCCACTCCCCTTCCAAACTCTCTCTCAAAACTCCCTGTTAGTGGCCCCTATTTGCAAAGCTTCCTGGTCACTTGCTCACTGCTTTATAAAGCCCTGTCCTTCCTGATAGCCCTGCCTTCTGACTAAGGCTCAGCCAATGAACAGAGGGTTCTAGATTTCAAACCTTGGTTAGAAGCTCACAGCTTCTAACTGCTGGCCACAGCACACGGGTCCTTCAAATAAACAAACTAACAGACAGGCAAACACAAGCTCAGCACACAGCAAGTAAACCCCAAACACAAACACACACTACAGACAGCCACTTACCCCAAGGGTCCTCTATTTGCTCCTTCTTGTCCTGGAAAAATCCCTCTCGAAACTCCCTGTTAGCAGCAGCCCCTGTTCGCAAAGATACAAACACTTTTCATTATATTCACTGTATAATCTGTAAGGAACCTAATCCTGCTCCTTCTCATGTCAATTTTTTCATTGATTTCTTTGGGAGAAAGAACTGGTCCCTTGATTACCTAATTATAATTCTGTGGCAAGAGCACAACCTGATATACCTTCAAATGTGTGATTGTAAAGTTCATGTTTTCCCCTTGGTTTTGTTCTATGAAACAGAAACAAGGGTTTGCTCATGTGGTTCTACCCCAGAAGAGAGAGGCCTCAAGGAAAACACAGGAAACCTCTGCCTCATACATGTTATAGTGATACAAAATCAGTATAGGCATAGGACCAGATCCAAATTCACTGAAGTCAATGGGAGACATCAATCAGTCACTTGACACCAGATTCACAGAAGAATGCAGCCATCGCAGTGCCTCTTTAGGTGCCTATATCCAGCATCGAGGCATCACTGACATTCTCAAACCCAAAACTCAACTACCAACTAACCCCGTAGGTGACCGAAGTCCACATAGTGTCTATGTTTCTCTGGTTAGCAGGCACAAAGCCAACTAAATCCTGATGCAGCTCCACAGCTAATGAGCAGCTTGGAGCTCTCACTCACGTGTAACCTCCAGTGGCCTCAAAATGGTATTCACAAAATAGGCGTCTCCCTGTCTATCCTGACAGGGGGCCTGATCTCATAGCCTTGGTTAGAGCTGGCCAACAGGCTCAGGTCTGCCCAAAAAGAGAGGGGTTGTTCTTGTCCCAAAATACCCAATAGCCCAATTACAAAGGGATCTGATAAAGCTGGATGAGTAGGAAAGAAATTGGCAGATGAAATTCAAGGTTGATAAATGAAAAGCAAAGGACACTGGAAAACATAATCCCAAATACACATACAAAATGGTGGGGTTTCAATTAGCTGTTTCCACTCAAGAAAGAGATCTTGGTGTCATTGCAGCTAGTTCTCAGAAAACATCCACTCAATGTGCAGTGGCAGTCAAAACAGCTAACAGAGTGTTAGGAATCACTAGGTAAGGAATAGATAATAATAGAAAATATAATGCCACTAGATAAATCTATGGTACTTCCACACCTTGAATACTGCATGCGGTTCTGGTCACCCTATCTCAAAAAAAAAGATATTAGAATTGGAAGAAGTAGAGAGAAGGGCAACAAAAAATGATTAGGGGTATTGAACAGCTTCCATATGAGGAGAGATTAAAAAGACTTGAACTGTTCAGCTTAGAAAAGAGACGACTAAGGTGGGATAGGATAGAAGTTTATAAAATTATGAATCACTGAAGAAAGTAAATAAGTAAGCATTATTTATCCCTTCACATAACACAATAAACAGGGGTCACCCAATGAAATGAATAGGCAGTAGGTTTAAAACAAATAAAAGGAATTACTGCTTCCCAGAACACACAGACAACCTGAGAATTCGTTGCCAAAGTATATTGTAAAGGCCAAAAATATAATGGGGTTAAAAAACAACAACAACAAAAAAAAACAAGACTGAGATCAGTTCATGGAGGATAGCTCCTTCAATGGCCATTAGGCAAGATGGTCAGGGATGTAAGCCAGTGCTCTAGGTGTCCCTAAGCCTCTGACTATCAGAAGCTGGGACTGGATGACAGGGAATGGATCATTAGATAAATTGCCCTTTTCTGTTCATTCCTTCTGATGAATCAGGCACCAGCCACTGTCAGAAGACAGGATACTGGGCTGGATAGATTATTGGTCTGACACAATATGGCTGTTCTTATGTTGTTTCCCTAGAGCAGGGGTGAAAGTGAGCTGAAACGGGCCGGTACTCTGTACCGGTAAGAACTCGCACCGGCCCATATCCAGCCCACATTAAAGCACTTCTGTAGCAGCACTTTAATGTCCCTGCCCCTTTTGCCTCCCCTGTCTGCCGCCCTGCCATTAGGGTCCGTACCGGCAGGGTCGCTGACGGGGAACACTCAAAGCGCTGCCATGGCAAAGGACCGCTTTAATGTCGCTTCCCCTTCCCCCCGTCGGAGGTCTGTACCGGCAGGGCTGCCAACAGGGGAGGTAAAAGGGGAAGGGACATTAAAGTATTGTGTTGTTTGTGTGCTGAGTTATATTTCTTGTAAATAGATAAGTAGCATTAGTCATTTTCCGAAGAGTCAGCATCTGTATATCCCAAGCACAGGGCGCTGAAATGAAGAGCCCATGACCCAGTGCATGCCTGGAGGGAAGACAAGCCACTATGATTAGCAAGCAGCAGGGAAGAGGCTTAAGCAACAAGGCAGGTGGTGGAGAAGGGGGCTACATGAAATATAATGTTGGTATTTCCCTCAGAGAGCCATTTCTGCAGCAGGGGGAACTGAAGAAACCTCCAACTCCTGTGTGGCACAACAAAATTGGCAGGGAGTCAGGAACTGTAGGGGATGAGGAATTCCCCTGCTGCCAGTGACAGGTTTGATTCTGAAATCAGGCAGAAGTAGCCCTCCCTTTTAAGGGATCTGGGAACCCTAGTAAAATGAAGAAACACCCACATGTCACTTTCTACATTAGGTGTTAGGTCAGTATAACTATGTCGCTCAGGGGTGTGGATTTTCAATACCCCTGTGTGACATTGTTATACTGACGTAGCTCTGTAGTGTAGACCTAATCTAAGTTTCCTGGAAAGTTAATGGGACTTAGTCTCCAAAGTATCTAAGGACTTGTCTCCATGGGGACACTCAGTAAAGTTAATCTGGATCAATTTTAAAATGGATTAGTTAAGCCACAGTAAACACATGTGGACATTCTTATTCAGAATTAAAGTGGCCTTAATTTGATTTACCCTAGTTCACAGATCAAATTCAGGCCATTTAAAATCTGAATAAGGATGTCCACACAGGGGATTAATGAAATTTAACTAATCCACTTTACATTCAAACTTCAGTTAATTCAAATTAATTTTCCAGAGTTTTTCTGTGTAGACAACTCAGTAACTTTTGAAAATGTGAGTCAAGATTCTAAATCATTTTACCACTTTTGAAAATTTTATCCTTATGGAATAAAATGTATTTTTTCAACCTAAGTGTGGAATGAAAAACATCTGTTCTCTGTTGTAAACAAATTGTTGCCATAATAACTCTCACAATATTCTTGAGGTCCCTTCCAGCCATACATTTCTTTGATTCTTTGTCATTATGGCTGAAGGTTCCCCTGTTCTTAGGATGCTAACAAACTCTGTTATAGCAGCAAAGAGTTTTGTGGCACTTTATAGACTAACAGACGTTTTGGAGCATGAGCTTTCATGGGTGAATACCCACTTTGTCGGATGCATGTGACGAAGAGGGTATTCACCCATGAAAGCTCATGCTCCAGAAATTCTGTTAGTCTACAAGGTGCCACAAGATACTTTGCTGCTTTTAAAGATCCAGACTAACACGGCTACCCCTCTGATACTTTAAACTGTTATAAAATTAAGAATGCTTGAAAAGATCTTATTATAAAGTAGTTTAAATTACATTCTAACATCACTTTAATGTTTAGAAGATAGATTTAACAATACAGCTCCAAGAATTGGTATTTTAAAAGCAAATAAAGGGAAGAGTGATTATTATTATTGGTATCTCTTCTAACAGCAGACAGTCTGAAATCACTTCTGAAATCAGGAAACTGATCTCACAGTGACATGCATTAGACCATCTAATAGCTACCCAATGGAAGAAGTGGAAATTCCATCATTTAGGAGTTTTAAAACAATAATAGACAAAGCAATAAAATGCACTGTGGAGAAGGGACAAAGCTATGCTGGCTCCCGGCGGAGACAGAATAAGAATTTGATAAATCTGCTTTTTCCAGTTCTAGGCCTTTCTTACCTGTAACCAAGACTTCAATGATGATCTCTCTGTGAAATGAGTTGGCTGTGGCAGAACATACATATTTCCCTGCATCTTCCACCTGAATATTGTTCAGTTTCAGAGAAATATTTCCTTTCCTAAACTCCTTTCCTTTAAAAACTTCTGCCTTTTTTTCATATTCCTTCCTGATCCATTCTCTGCTGTTAACTCCATTTGGAGACAAATAACCCATTGAGCATTTGTCATTCTGTGAATAAGAATTAACCAGGGGGTTGCTTTCATCATAGAGGTAGAGATAGATTGTTTTATTCTTTCCAGGTCTAACTTTCTTCCATTGCAGCTCCAAGCTGGGGGGCAGATGTTTCGTAATCAGCCGGCAGGGAAGAATGGCATTTTCTCCAATTACAGCGGTAATGATGCCATGTTCTGCTTCCACATCAAAGAAACCTGGAAAATGTTCCGGGGGTTATAATTGCACTAGCAGCACATAATGACTCATATTAATGTGTAAGGAAGAGTGAGTGAAAAAGAGGACAGCCCTAATTCTCCTCTTATTTATACTCTTTTACAATAGCGCAAATTCAATAGCTTTGAGGGATTCACTCCTAATATACACACAGATAAGTAAAAAAAGAATCAGAGCTATACTATCTTTTACATCTGTGGTGATCTCAAAAGTAGTATTTGAAAAGAAACGCTGAGTGATACAGGTCTTCACTATTATAGACCAAAGGCTTGTCTACATGGTGAGGTAATGCACACTACGGGAGAGTGACTAATAAAATGCACCAAAGTGTTGTGCATTAATTAGTCTGTGTAAACGTTGACAATGCACACTAAAAGTTCCCTAGTGTGCTTTCCTCAATTACCGTTAACATAAGAACGGCCATACTGGGTCAGACCAAAGGTCCATCAAGCCCAGTATCCTGTCCTCTGACAGTAGCCAATGCCAGGTGCCCCAAAGGGAATGAACAGACAGGTTCTCATCAAGTGATCCATGCCCTGTCACCCAATCCCAGCTTCTGACAAACAGAAGTTAGGGACACCATTCCTGCCCATCATGGCTAATAGCCGTTGATGGACCTATCGTCCATGAATCTATCTAGGTCCCTTTGAACCCTGTTATAGTATTGGCCTTCACAACATCCTCTGGCAAGGAGTTCCAGAGGTTGCCAGTGTGTTGCACGAAAAAATACTTTCTTGTGTTTGTTTTAAACATACTACCTATTAATTTCATTTAGTACCCCCTTGTTTTTGTATTATGAGATGGAGTAAATAATACTTCCTTATTTACTTTCTCTATACCAGTCATAATTTTACAGATCTCTATCATATTCCCCCTTAGTCACATCTTTTCCAAGCTGAAAAGTCCCCGTCTTAAAAATCTCTCCTCATTTGGAAGCCATTCTATACCCCTAATAATTTTTGTTGCCCTTTTCTGAATCTTTTCCAATTCTAATATATCTTTTCTGAGATGGGGCGACCACATCTGCACACAATATTCAAGGTGTGGGTGTACCATAGATTTATATGGAGGCAATATGATATTTTCTATCTTATTATGTATCCCTTTCTTGATGATTCCAAACATTCTGTTACCTTTTTTGACTGCTGCTGCACATTGAATGGATGATTTTAGAGAACTATCCACAATGGAAAGGGGAAAGCAGTGGATGTGTTATTCCTTGACTTTAGCAAAGCTTTTGATTCTGTTTCCCACAGTATTCTTGCCAGCAAGTTAAAGAAGTATGGGCTGGACAAATGGACTATAAGGTGGATAGAAAGCTGGCTAAATCAATGGGTCCATGTCTAGTTGTCAGTGAAGTGTCTCAAGGGGCCGGTTTTGTTTAATATCTTCATTAATGATCTGTAAGATGGCATGGATTGGACCCTCAGCAAGTTTGCAGATGACACTAAACTGGGAGGAGTGGTAGATACGCTGGAGGGTAAGGATAGGATACAGAGAGACCTAGACAAATTAGAGGATTGGGCCAAAAGAAATCCGATGAAGTTCAACAAGGACAAGTGCAGAGTCCTGCACTTAGGACAGAAGAATCCCATGCACTGCTACAGACTAGGAACCAAATGGCTTGGCACCAGTTCTGCAGAAAAGGACCTAGGGGTTACAGTGGATGAGAAGTTGGATATGAGTCAACAGTATGCCCTTGTTGCCAAGAAGGCTAATGGCATTTTGGGCTGTATAAGTAGAGGCATTGCCAGCAGATCAAGGGACATGATCATTCCCCTCTCTTAGACATTGGTGAGGCCTCATCTGGAGTACTGTGTCCAGATTTGAGCCCCACACTACAAGAAGGTTGTGGAAAAGTTGGAGAGAGTCCAGCGGAGGGCAACAAAAATGATTAAGGGGCTGGAGCACATGACTTATGAAGAGAGGCTGAGGGAACTGGGATTGTTTAGCCTGCAGAAGAGAAGAATGAGGTGGGATTTGATAGCTGCTTTCAACTACCTGAAAGGAGATTCCAAAGAGGATGGATCTAGACTTTTCTCAGTGGTACCAGATGACAGAAAAAAGAGTAGTGGTCTCAAGTTGCAGTGGGAATGTTTTCGGTTGGATATTAGGAAAAACATTTTCACTAGGAGGGTGGTGAAGCACTGGAATGGGTTACCTAGGAAGGTGGTGGAATCTCCTTCCTTAGAGGTTTTTAATGTCAGGTTTGACAAAGCCATGGCTGGGATGATTTAGTTGGGGATTGGTCCTGCTTTGAGCAGGAGGTTGGACTAGATGACCTCCTGAGGTCCCTTTCAAGCTGATATTCTATGATTCTATGAATGACTCTTTCTTGAGTGGTAACAGCTAATTTAGACCCCATCATTGTATATGTACAGTTAAGATTATGTTTTCCAAAGTGCACTACTTTGTATTTATCAACATTAAGTTTAATCTGTCATTTTGTTGCCCCGTCACCCAGTTTTGAGAGATGTTATTGTAGCTCTTCGCAGTCTGCCTGGGTCTTAACTATCTTGAGTAGTTTTGTGTCATCTGCACATTTTGCCACTGTTTATTCCTTTTTCCAGATCATTTATGAATATATTAAAAAGGACTGGGCGCAGTATAGATCCCTGGTGGACACAACTATTTTCCTCTCTCTATTCTGAAAGCTGAACATTTATTCCTACCCTTTCTTTTCTATCTTTTAACCAGTTACCAATCCATGAGAGAACCTTCCCTCTTATCCCATGACTGCTTATTTTGCTTAAGAGCCTATGGTGAGGGACCTTGTCAAAGGCTTTCTGAAAATCTAAATAAACTATATCCACTGGATCTCCTTTGTTTGCTTGTTGACCCCCTCAAATAATTCTAGTAGACTAGTGAGGCATGATTTCCCTTTATAAAAACCATGTTGATTATTTCCCATCAAATTGTGTGCATCTATGTGTCTGACAATTTTGTTCTTTATGATTGTTTCAACCAATTTGCTTGGTACTGAAGTGAAGCTTACTGGCCTGTAGTTGCCATGGTCACCACTGGAGCCCTTTTGAAAAACTGGCATCATATTAGCTATCCTTCAGTCATCTGGTACAGAAGCTATTGACAGTTAGTAGTCCTGCAATGTCACATTTGAGTTCCTTCAGAGCGCTTGGGTGAATAACATCAGATCATGGAGACTTATTACTTTTTAGTTTATCAATTTGTTCCAAAACCTCCTCTAATGACACCTCAATCTGGGACGGTTCCTCAGACCTGTCACACAAAAAGCATGGCTCACATTTGGGAATCTCCCTCACATCCTCAACAGTGAAGACCAATGCAAAGAATTAATTTAGTTTCTCCACAATGTTCTTATCGTCCTTAAGTGCTCTTTTAGCATCTCGCTTGTCCTTTGGCCCCACTGGTTGTTTAGCAGGCTTTCTGCTTCTGATGTATTTAAAAATGTTTTTGCTATTACATTTGAATCTTTGGCTAGCTGTTCTTCAAATTCTTTTTTGGTCTTTCTAATTATATTTTTTACACTCCATTTGCCTGAGTTTGTTCTCGTTTCTATTTTCCTCATTAGGATTTTATCTTCCACTTTTTAAATGATGCCTTTTTGCCTCTCACTGCTTCTTTTAACTTTGTTGTTTAGCCGGGGTGGCTCTTTTATGTTTCTCTTACTATGTTTTTTTAATTTGAGGTATACATTTAAGTTGAGGCTCTATTATGGTGTCTTTAAAAAGTTTCCATGCAGCTTGCAGGGATTTCACTTTTGGTGCTGTACCTTTTAATTTCTGTTTCACTAACCTCTTCGTTTTTGCATAGTTCCCCTATCTGAAATTAAATGCCACAGTGTTGGGCCACTGTGGAGTTTTCCCTGCCACAGGGATGTTAAATTTAATTATATTATGGTCACTATTACCAAGCAGCCAGCTATATTCACCTCTTGGACCTGATCCTGTGCTCCACTGCAGACTAAATCGAGAATTGCCTCTCATATGGTGGGTTCCAGGACTAGCTTCTCCAAGAAGAAGTCATTTAAGGTGTCAATAAAGTTTATCTCCGAATCCCTTCCTGAGGAGATATGTACCCAGTCAATATGGGGATAGTTGAAATACCCCATTATTATAATCAAGTTTTTTTTATTTTAATAGCCTCTCTAATCTCCTTGAGTATTTCACAGTTACCAACACCATCCTTGTCAGCTATCTGTAACAAAGCCCTACTGCTATATTCTTATTTTTCAAGTATGCAATTACTATCCATAGAGATTCTATAGTACAATTTAGTTTGTTTAAGTTTTTTACTTCATTTGATTATACGCTTTCTTTCACATATATTGCCACTCCCCCACCAGCACGACCTGTTCTGTCTTTCTGATATATTTTATACCATGGTATTACTGTGTCCCATTGATTTCCTCATTGCACAAGGTTTCTGTGATGCCTATTATATCAATATCCTCATTTAATATGAGGCACTCTAGTTCACCCATCTTATTATTTAGACCTTTTTAATGTTAAGTGCCAGCAATCTAGTTCCATTTTGGTTTAGGTTCTGGTTTGGTTTTGGTTTACCATATTATTTGTTTCAAACAATAATATGGTAAAGGACACCTGGGAAACTTTAGTGAGCACCAGCTGGAGCCTACATGGACTAATTAACGTGCAACCCTTTAATGTGCTTTAGAAATCACACCCCACTAATGTGTATTTGTCCTCCATGCAAGCAAGCATGGTTGGCCACAAGGCAGGTGTGTTTAGCCCTATTTTGTAAGTAAGAGCAGGAATATTTGCTTTGACGGTACAACATCTCTTACCAGAAATTGCAATAACTTTCTTGTGGTGTCTCTTCAGCAAGGGGTTTCTTATCGTGCATGTGATGGTGTCAGAAGCAGTATCTGCTACCCTGAGTGTACTGTGGATTTGATACAGATCTGCCACATCTTTTTGGATTCTTGTTTCAGCCATAGCAGTTATGCTTTCTCCTGTGCTGTCAGCCCAGCGTACTTCAGGTTGTGGGTACCACCCTTGGGATGCACACCTCAGAGTGATTGAATTATTCTGGTGATGTTTTATAGTTAGGCGAGGTGCAGATCCAAAACCTAGAGTGAAAACCAATTTGAAAAAATGTTAAACTGGCTGAAGAACTAGCTAACAAGTCAAACAAAGGCCTGGTCTACACTATGGGGGGGTGTCGAACTAAGGTACGTGACTTCAGCTATGCGAATAGCATAGCTGAAGTCGAACTACCTTAGTTCGAATTTCCTATCTGTCCAGACGCCGCGGGATCGAACTCCGCGGCTCCCCCATCGACTCCGCCACCGCCGTTCACGGTGGTGGAGTTCCGGAGTTGACGGGAGCGCGTTCGGAGTTCGAACTATCGCGTTAGACGCGATAGTTCGAACTCCGAGAAGTCGAACTCTCCGCGTTGACCCGGCGGGTAAGTATGGACCTACCCAAAAAGTGCTAATAATGAATGATCACCACTATCATTACAGTCGCCATGTCCTATTGAATCTACACTGAACTATAATCTTGCATTTCAAAGTATCTTAAATTCATAGAGAGAGATGTCCACCTCAAAAGATCACCAAACGCTTCACCAGCTGATCCCAAACTGTATGTAGACATGACTTCTCGTATGTATGGGACAACTTCACTTTTGGGATGGCAGCAGGTTAGTCAGCAAACAGTATTTTCAGAAAAGGGGAGATCCACCTTTGTGTGGTCCATATTCTGGGCACATTCAGGGGCCCTTCTAGGTCCCAATGTAAGTCAGAGCAGCTTTAGGGTTATTCTAACTTACACTTTGTTTCCCATCGTCCCCTATGAGCCCTGGGAAGCAGAGTCTAGCCAAAGCACAGTGTACTCCAGCCATACCCCTACCAGCCCTTAGCCTGCTCCCTCTCCCACAATCCTGACATGCCCCTTACACCACGTCCGGAAGCAAGGCTACTATAGAGCCCTTACATCAGCTCTAAACTGGCCAAGGAGACCTCTCTCTGTACAAGGGGTAATGTCAGCGGTTCATTTCCATGTACAAGGGTCTTAGTGTAGATGAGAATCAGGCGCAGTGTGTACAAACCACAGGTGGGCAGTGACCTCACAGTTCCGCAGGACTCTAATTTACTGCCTGGGTGCATGTGTGTGTGTGACGGGAGGTAATGGCCCAGCTTCCCCCCTGTGCTTTAGTTATTTTATTGCTGTTGTACAACAGCCACACACACAATGCAGGGGGATGAGGCTTGCACATGCCACCAGCAAAAAGCCAGAGAAAAAGGTACATGAGGTATCCATGCTGTGTGCATACATGATGTGTAATTTGCATATACTATGTGAGATGGACACCAAACTGCTGAAGTGTCTCCGACTCCCAGTCCAGCACTTCTCTCTTCTTCCTTCCCAGCCCATCACTTCCTCTGACCACCTCCCATAACATTGCACACACATGGGTGTTTCTCCTTCCCCTGCTAGCTGGTGAACCCTCCCTGTTGGGAGGAAAGGATTAAATGGAAATACAGCTGCTACACAAAGGGCAAGGCAATGGAGAATCAGCGCCACTGTGATCAGTGTGGCATTGTTCACTGCCAGCAACACTTTTGTATCAACATCTCCATGCTTACCTGGAACAGTCACCTGGGCGATAGCTTCTTCATAGACACCATCGCTTGTCACGGCACACACGTACTGCCCACTATCTTCTACTTGCACTGGAAAGAGCTTCACCCTAACGACTCCATTCCCATATTGTCCTTTGATCCTATGCCGGTCCTCAGCCCGGCCCAACTCAGTCCCTTTTTCTGTGCTATTGTAAAAATATAACGTCGTATTTTTGTTCCTTTCCAATTTGTACCAATGCACTTGAATGTTAGCGGGGACCTGGCCTATGAGATGGCAGGACAATGTCACAGCTTGTCCAACCAAGACAACTGCAGGATTAACATGCACAGTGACAGTAAAATCACCTGCAAGAAAGGAAATAAATCATGATCACTGATTTTCTTCAAAAGCTTGACACTGGTGTAGATAGAACAAAAGAAAAACTAGATGCAATTTTCAGAACAACAGTGCTATCTTTCCTGGGAGAAACTCACCCCATCTAATCTAATTACCCTCCTTCAGAATGGAGCTCCTCACTGATAGCTCAGCTATGCACAGATCTGAGCACGAGGTAGAGCAGACTGAACTTCTCAGAGGTCGGTGCAGGATGCATAGTCCCTCCTGAAGTTCCAGGCAGAGAAGGAGCCTGTGCCATCATTAAAGATGTTACAGTATGTTCTCTGCTCAGTGGCTGGCTAGCATGGTGAGGTGCAAAGCAGAACTAAGGCTAGACTTGGACGAATTCAATCTTTAAAATAAATAATTTTGATGGATAATATCAATGTTTATTTTTAATCATTTTTTCTGTTTTTAATCCACTGAAATTTTCAAGAGTTTTGCAGATTTACGGATTTTAAAAATGTTTTTATTTGTATCAATTTAAATTTTCACAGTTGCAGGAAATTATGGAGGGGCACACAATGGGGACATGTAGCAGGGTAGTCACCCGCTCCTGGCCTGAAAAGGGTTAAAAGCCTGCCCTTGGAGAGGGCGGGGCTGGGAGCCTTACTCTGGGCTGATTGAGGAGGCAGCCTCAGCAGTGGGCACCCCCCAAACAGACCCAGCTGGAAACAAGCTAATTCTCAAGACACCAGCAGGTGGCCCTACAGGGCTGGTCGGACAATTAAAGTTTATAATCATTAAAACAGAAACTGTCAACTACATATACAAATATTTTAGCATTAATTCAAACTAATTTCTTACTTTGCATCTCTGAATATTTTAATTAGCAGTGACGGAGATATTTTTCATCAGTTTATGTGTGTACAGTAAAATTGACATTTTATTGACATTTGCTGATTAAAAATCTAAGCCTCGTTATTGCCCTGCTGTCTGCCCAAACCTTTTGGGTGGCTTATGCCTCTGTCAGAAGTAGGAGGGAGAAGTCCCTGAGCACAGGAAAAGCAATTGTAGGCTTCAAGGTGATGCACAGCCTGTAGAGTTTTGCAGGGAAAACTCCCCCAGCCAGCCCAGCTAAGTTCACCTTTCATCTCCGTAGGGAAACTCAGCCCTTTTCTAATGCTCTAAGTCAATCTAAGTTATGCTAGTTAAGTTACATAGTTTATGACACTTATATAACTTACATCCATGTAACTTACATTGACTTAACATGGTGCTCTCTCATTGATATAGTTTCTACTTCTTATGCAGGTGTATTAATTAAGTCTACTGGAAAGCACTCGCCTATCGACTTATCACGTCTTCACCAGACCCATTAAATCAATGCCACTGCATAGATCACAGGGGTGCCATTTCAGCCCCTAGTGTAGACAAGGCCTCAGTCACTACATGGCACCACTGCTCTGGCTGCTGGTTCAGGGATGGCTCCTGTTGTGAGTGTGTCTGAGCCCTAGGGTGGGAGATGTTGTAATCTGCACCTTGAGTCCGCCCCATCCTCGTTTGTGAGGAGGGAAAATGCTGGGACCAGAAGCAGCCTCACTGCTGCCAGCAGCAATCATCAGCCCCTCTGCAGTGACTGAGGAGGCCGGATCCATCTCTGACCCTGAGGATCATTCATGGAGTGCACCATCTTTAGTTAGATAGTCAGGAAGATTTTTTGTGAGACCCCCCTACTGCCTGAACTGTGTCCTGAAACCAGGGGGTGAGGGTGGAGAGCTTTCACTACCGGCTGCCCATTAAACCTGTGGAGGGACTTACTGCCTTATCTGACATATGAGTAGTTTGGGAGGCACTGAGCCCAGTTAGCCAAACTGTTAACTGCTGCTGCACAGAAGATATTGTGGTCATAGGTCATCAAGGGCTTCTACAAAGTACACACACTAAGAGGACACTACATTTTGTTTGCTATATTGGGTCATGTGATTGGGGAAATTCATCGGTATTATCTGTGTGTGCACCGGTGACCCTAAGAGTAGGGTTTTACCGTGTTATGTAATTTGTATTATTTCTTGGGGAGTCTCCAATTATCTGCCATGCAGGTGAGGGTTATCCTGAGTTACAATGTCCATTTGGCAAATAATTCAAAATGATAGATATATTTGAGAATTTTACTTTCTACTTGGGGAAATGTGTGAGCAGATAATGAGAGGGAAATCATCACATATAGTGAAATATGCACTCAGCCCTAGTTATCACTAACGACCTAAGAAAGAAATTCCAATTAATAAAAGTAATGCGACATTAGCATATGTAATGCAGTATAATGGATTTTTTCCCCCTTCCATGTTTTTAACAAAAGTCAGCAGGATTTTTTTTCCTGAAAAAAATGGGGTTTTGGGGTTTCTAATGAAACATCAGAAAAATCTGACGGAGGCAGACACTTTCTACACAAAAAATAATTCAGTCAAAACCCCAATTTTCTACTAAAATAGTTCTGATGGAGAATATTTTGACTAGCCCTCATACAATGTGAGTGATTTGGAGCTTTTGACTAAAATATTTCAAATAGGGACCTAAAGAGAGACTCTTAAATAGAAGTCAGATAGTCTTATTTAGGTATGTAAATATGGCTGAAATTCATCCAAAAATTTATAACAATCGGAGTCTGTGATGAGCTCTTCAGGTTTTGAGGGTGGTGTGTGTGTGTGTCTGTGTGTGTGTGTGTGTGTGTGAGAGAGAGAGATCGGGGTAGGGGGCGAAAAATACATTGGTGGTGGCAACAGTGGTTGTAGCCATTCTCTGATCAGACTGAACACATGAATATAACAAACCAGTAGCTCCTTTCCTGGATCACTGATAAAACCGTTGGCAGGTAGCTACCCCCCTTCATGTGCAGGTGATACAAAAGCCCTGCTAAGCAATCCCTCATCCTGAGTGACCCCCATCATTAATGATCTGGATGTTGGGATGGCCTGTACCCTCAGCAAGTTCGCAGATTATACTAAGCTGGGGGGAGAGTTAGATATGCCGGAGAGTAGGAATAGGGTCCAGAGTGACCTAGACAAATTAGAGGATTGGGCCAAAAGAAACCCGATGAGGTTCAACAAGGACAAGTGCAGAGTTCTGCACTTAGAACAGAAGAATCCCATGCATTACTAGAGACTGAGGACCAACTGGCTAAGCAGCAGTTCTGCAAAAAAAAAAAAAAAGACCTAAGTATTACAGTGGATAAGAAGCTGGATATGAATCGACAGTATGCCCTGCATATTGGCCTGCATTAGTAGGAGCATTGCCAGCAGATCGAGGGGAGTGATGATTCCCCTCCATTCAGCTCTAGTGAAGCCACATCTGGAGTACTGCATCCAGTTTTGGGCCCCCCATTACAAAAAGAATATGGAAAAATTGAAAAGAGTCCAGCAGAGGGCAATAAAAATGATTAGGGTGCTGGAGCACATGATTTATGAGGAGAGGCTGAGGGAACTGGGATTATTTAGTCTGCAGAAGAGAAAAGTGAGGGGGGATTTGATAGCAGCCTTCAACTACCTGAAGGGGGGGGGGTGTTTTGATGAATGTGATTTAAGATAAGCCAGTGGAAACAATGAGAAATAATCTTCCTCTTTCCAGCAGCAGATGTGCTTCACTCTGTGTGAACAAAGATAAAGGTTCCAGTGTTGCTCTCATTTGCACCTATACAACCGAAGCTAATAAGGGACTAATGGGGTTAACAGAGAGCAGAATTTGCCCTGAATATTTTCACTACACTGAATGTGCTCCACAAAGAGAGAGACTGAGCTCCAGCCAAAGCCCCAATCACTGCAGCTTTAGAGAGTGTGTCTCAGCCTGAATAACCCCATCACTCTTCACAAACTTTAAAAGAAAAAAAAATCAACCAAAAAGTGGACAAATATCACTGTTCTTTGACAGTAACAGACGGATGCCATACTAAGGGTGGCATAGTTCAGCAAAAGGGCACATGAAGGACTCATGTTGTGTAGCAACTAATGGGTGCAACTGCCCCCAACTGCTCAGAGATAAATACATTATATTAATAAGATGGCAAGAAAAGAAAGAAAATATAATATGGAATTGCCACAGGACTCTATTTGCAGGACAATGGCAGTAACATGTCAATGTATTGCACTATGGTTACAGGGTCCTCTACCTGTTCCAGGCCTCTCCTGTAGCCGTCTCCTTCCTGGGCCCCAAAGAGCCAGTGCATCTCATGTATCTCTTTATTATGAATTTTAAGTTCACACATGAAGAGAAAACTACAACTCCATCATAACTCATTTGCTACTCTCAGCCTTTGGTTTTCTGTATTTGCTTTTGTGTCTCTTAAATAATACCCAGAAGGCAGCCCTGGTACCAGCGTCTCATCCGGTGGGGGAGATCAGTGAGTCAAGGACATAAAATGACACTGACAACAACTACTAATTATAACAGCACATTCAAAGAGGGAACAAGCTGAGAGCATGGTCCCACCATCGAGCCTGCACAGTAAGAAGGAACTGAAAGATGTGTGGAGTGGCTCCACCCTTTATCCCCCGGCTCAGAGCATCAGGGACACCAGGACACAGGTGAGGTCCCCTCTGCTGGTACCATTAGGAAAAACTCTATGGAACTGGCACATGAGAAACACACCTAGTGTAATGGGCATAGGCAATTACTCAAAGAAGAACAAAGATGGCTTATCACAATGGAATCAAATCTGATAGTCCAATAAGATGAGAGAAAGAATAAGCAAAAATACCTCCTATTTCAGCTGATGTTTTTGGTTTATTTCTGTTTCAGCCACAAAATTTTGGTAATTAAGTTTACAATGAAAATTGAAAATTTCTTTGGAAACAATTGACTCCATTAGTGAATGAGTTATTCTAACCAGGGTTAACTCTGTTTAGCTTAGTAGCTCTGAAAGTTCGCAGGGCACTGTGGAGGGGGTCTCTGCCAACAATTAAAAATCCCCTTTAGACTGTGATGTGGGAAAGCACAGATGCTTAACCTCTACATTATTATGAAACTCCTCTGTGCCGTATTCCCTGTTTATAGCAAAATTGCCTTTCTGCTTTTGCCCTGACACCTGGGCTGCTCCAAGACAGAACAGAAAAGTCTCCCCAGGGAAGGCAGCTCCAGAACATTTCATGGTGAAAACTGAAACCTCAGCAGTTAAGGAGCAAACAATTCTTGCATGGTGGGATGGACAGCTGGGTTAGAGTTATACACACACACACACACACACACACACACACTGTTTATTTTAAAGCATTTTTATGCTTATTGAAATTTTCAGAGTTTTGCAGAATTATAGGGTTTAGACTTTTTTAAAAAATTGTATCAATTTAAAATTTCAGAGATTCATGAAATTTGAAGGGAGACACACACAGCCAATTATTTAATGACTGTAAATTCTGGGATTCAAAAGTGAAAGCATTTAACCATTAAAACAGAAACTGTCAACAGCATATGCTGAAATATTAGCCTTAAATCAAACTCTAAGAAATTCTCAAGCCCCATTTTTGTTACTTTACCTCTCTGAATATTTTGATTCGCAGCAATGGAAATATTTTTTCATCAGTTTGTGTGCATACAGTGAAATCGACATTTATCAACATTTACTGATACCAATAAAAATCTAATCCTTCCAAGCTTAGTTATGGTCCTGCTTTCTGCCTAACCCCTTTGGGTGGCTTGTGCATCTGGAAGACATTGGAGAGAGTAGTCCCTGAATGCAAGAAAAGCAATTGTACCTGGCCATTGCCAACGTTACTGTTACTTTGGAATTGTAACAATCATTCTGTTATTTTAGGCTTCTCCTAACAATATCTACTGGTAGGATTAATGTCCCTTCTAAGCCGCAGTGTCACTGTGCTTTTATCCTGAAACACGTCTCTCTGTACTTTTCAGCAGCTTGAAGAGCGTGACTAATGACTTGTGTTCAGACCAGGAGCTTGTATGGTCATTCCCCTCTCCCTCGGTTAATGAAGCAGGGTCACAGAGATTTTACACACATCCGAGATCATGTAAAAACAGCTGAAGAGATAGACAGGCTCCAGAACACAGTGATGTTATTCCCACCACAATGCTATTAGATCTATCAAATGTTGGTTGGATATCTTCTTTTTATTGCATCATGGTTTCCTTACACAGTTTTTAGATAGGCAGCAATGGATATGTATATATTTATTATCTAAACAATAATTAATAAAAATGGTGTTCTTACCCCCAAACCATTTCAAGACAAAAAGCAATGGAACGCTGGAGATGGACAATATTTTGACTCCTATGTGCATTGTGAAGTGATTGCAATATAATTCATCCAACTCTCTGCCAATGGAAATAGAAAACATCACAAACTGTAGCATGAGATGTACACACAACTAGAGCTGGTCAGAAATTCTTCTACAATGTGACTGCATCCGAAAACGCTTATTCATCAAAACCAAACAACAGGCCTGGCCAGGGGAGTCTGGACTCCTGTATCAGAGGACTCCCCAAACTTTGGGGGACTCACCATACAGCCAAGGCAGTCTCTAGGACTTGGGACAGCCAGCTGCTCGATTTAATTTTGGGAAAGTTGAATCAAAACCATGTGATTTTAAATAAATATTTTTTCAGAATTTCCTTTATGTGAGAAATTTCAACCTTTCCACTTTTTGTTCAGAATCAAAATTAAAACTTTCAAAATTTCAGAATTTACAACAGAATGGAAATTTTGAATTTTGACCAGTTCTATACAAAACTGCATTCATTTTACATGGCAACTTTTATTTCCTGAAAAACAAAACACTAAGAAAAGATTATCCTTTGTGGAAGTAGACTGAGGGAACACAAGGTAATTCCTGTAATAGCTACTTAACCCGGGACACTTTCCCCTGTCAGTGGCTGCATGTGGGTGATGTAAACTCAGCACATTCAGTGATTCTATTCTGGATTATGTGAAATATGCTGATTTTTCAAGCCAAGGTGCTAACAGCAAAATGGTCTCACTAAAAAAGTGAAACAAAACAAACCAATTAGTACTAATTTCCTGCATTGCTGAATGGGGTTTGTATAGCGCAGATATGACATGGCATTCACCATTGTGGTCTGTAGAACAAGACTGGGGAATTTGTGCTTCTTTTTTTTTAATTATTATTATTTCTGCAGCAGATGTTATGAAGGAATTTATCCTCCGCTGATCTCACATGAGAACTTTTCACTAACACAAAAATTGTTTAAAAGAAAAAATTCAAATTCTAACTCACAGCGTATTGTCTTGTAAATTCACTGTATTTCTGTTTCCAGCAATGCTGATTCAGCTGCTACTCAGAGGACAGTCACACACCCTGTAAAGTAGAGAGCAACATAGGAGAACTAAATATTTAATGTCTTCATGAATGAGACTGGAAGAATCAGCCATGTAGTAATAATTTCTGTACAGCTACTGCAGTATTTTTCTTCCCAGAGGGCTTCACAAACGTAAGAAACTCAAATATCAATTACTTCCTCGTACAAAGTGCAAAGTACAATGCTGCTAGAACAGGAATTTAACACTTCATTCACCTGACTGCTACCTTTAAACTCTGCCACTGGGTAATTGCTGCTAGTGAAGCTGGAGCGGTTATTTCCCAAAGTTATTTGTTAAGTGAGGAATGAATAATGAAAGCAGCTTTCTCGGGGGGCGGGGGAGGGGGTGTGTGGAAAGGGAGCAGGTAGGGCTGTCGATTTATTGCTCTGCAAAATAGGAATTTTGAGCTGTACTCTGAAAACAGAGGGTGAGAACACACCTGTGTGCAGCAATTCACTACAGATACTCACTGGTTTGTTGTTTAATGAACTCCAAGATCATTCCATGGTGTCAGAGGTGCTGAATGAGAAAGAGTCTGCAGCCATTTTGAGGTTAACTTCTGTGGTTGAAACTGAAAGCAGAGTCTCCAGGACCAGATGGTATTCACCCAAAGTAATGCACCATGGAAAACATATTCCCAACTATGTCTAAAATGATGGGGTCTAAATTAGCTGTTACCACTCAAGAAAGAGCCCTTGGAGTCACCGTGGATAGGTCTCTGAAAACATCCACTGCCTCACATGGCCTTCTCATAAACAAACTTGGGAAATGCAACCTAGACAGAGCTACTATAAGATGGGTGCAAAACAGGTTGGAAAAACATTCCCAGAGAATAATTATTAGTGGTTCACAGTCATGACAGAAGTGCATATCGAGTAGGATCCTGCAGGGATCAGTTCTGGGTCTGCTTCTCTTCAAAATATTCATTAATAATTTAGATAATGGCATAGAAAATACACTAATAAAGTTTGCAGGCAATAACAAGCTGGGTGGGGTTGCAAGTTCTTTGTAGGACAGGCTTAAAATTCAAAATGATCTGGACAAACTGGAGAGATGGTCTGAAGTAAATAGAACATAAGAACATAAGAATGGCCATACTGGGTCAGACCCAAGGTCCATCTAGCTCAGTATAATATCTTCCGACAGTGGCCAATGCAAGGTGTCCCAGATGGAATGAACAGAACAGGTAATCATCAAGTGATCCATCCCCTGCTGGTCATTCACATCTTCTGGCAAACTGAAGCTAGGGACACCATCCCTGCCCATCCTGGCTAATAGCCATTTATGGATCTAGCCTCCATGAATTTATCTAGTTCTCTTTTTGAATTAGGTTATAATCTTTGCCATCACAATGTCCTCTGGCAAGCAGGGCTGGCTCTAGGTTTTTTGCTGCCCCAAGCAAAAAAATGTGTGGCTGCCCCCAGCCCTGGACTCCCCCCCACACCCTCCTTCTGCCCCAGCCCTGGCCTCTGCCCCCTCCACTTGCACCCCCTGCTGCCGCAGCCCTGGGCTTCCCCACTCCCCACCTGCACCCTCCTTCTGCCCCAGCCCTGGGTCACTGGTAAATTGCTCCCAGGGCGGGTCATTCAGCAGGAATTTTGGTTGTGCACAAAACGCAGACAGGATTGGTTCCCATACCGTTACAGAGCTGCAGTAAAGTGGAACAATTTTCAGCTTGTGTGATTGGAGGATATCTGGATACATATTATAAGACTGTCCTCCATAAATGAGGAAAAGTTGAGGTACCTTTATTATTCTTTTGTTCCACTATTTGTTTCTATGGGGAATTTGCCAATGCAATATTACTGTCTTCCTATTAAACAAATAAAATGAAAAAAAAAAGAAAAAAAAAAACCCCAACCAAATGAAAAAAGACAATGGCTGTTGAAAATATCAATTCCAGTTCTAATAACCACTCGGATGCATTTCCTGCTCTATTTTATCCTACTTTTTCTACAGCAAATTACAGTGGATCAGTATATTTGATTTGGGAGAAATGAAGTAACAGCTGCCCAAATTGAGCTTAAGCACTCCTGAATTTTGAGGTGTTGAAATCTGGAAGGCAGGTGCTAGATTCCCTTTCTGAATTTTAGCTAAATATGGAAAGGAAAAGTCAATTTATGCTTCCATGGCTCAGAAGTGGAAATCCTCCTAGGTGCCTGGTACTGTATCTAAAACTGCCCAGGTCCAGTAAAGCCTCCCCTCCCTTACTTTTCATTTTAAATTCTAGTGGGATCCACATACCTCCCTTGCTAGGCTTCAGATAGAGAGGGGCACTGTCCATTTAGTCCACCCAGTTCCTTCTTTTTGGGCTGCAAGGTGAGGTAACACCAGTATCCCTAATCCAGTCTGGGGATGTCTTCTGAAGGGGATATCTGGGCCAAAGCCTTCTACTCCTTGGGCACACTTGTTCCCCATTCACAGTGCCACCCCGCTCTAGCAGCGAGCTCTCCATTCACAGCAAGCTGCAGCATAAGGTTTCAGCTACCATACTCCCCCCGCCTTCCTTTCCTGTTGAGAGGGACCAAGAGAATTCTGGGAAATGTAGTTCTTTCCCTACTCCAGGGCTGGCTGTATAGGCAGGGAGCTAACCAAGGAACTACAGCTCCCGGGGCCCCCTGTTGTTCTCAGCTCCCAGGCTGGATCCCTGCCTGCTGCTGCCCTTGCAAATGGGCTGCCCTAAGCACTTGCTTGCTTTTCTGGTGCCTAGAGCCGCCCCTGCTAGCAAGGAGTTCCATGGGTTGACTGTGTGTTGTGTGAAGAAATACTTCCTTTTATTTGTTTTGAACCTGGTGCCTATTAATTTCATTTCATGCCCCCAGTTCTTGTGTTATAAGAAATAGTAAACAACACTTCCTTATCTACTTTCTCTACACCAGTCATGACTTTAGAGACTTCAATCATTTTTCCCCTCAGCTGTCTTTTTTCCAGTCTTATTAATCTCTCCTCATGTGGAAGTTGTTCCATACCCCTAATCATTTTTGTTGGCCTTTTCTGAACCTTTTACAATTCCAATATATCTCTTTTGAGATGGGGCAACTACATCTGATCACAGTATTAAAGATGTGGGTGTACCATGTATTTATATAGAGTCAAGATGATATTTTCTGTTGTATTACTTATCCCTTTTTTAATTATTCCCAGCATTCTGTTCACTTTTTTGACTGCCGCCGCACATTGAGCGGATGTTTTCAGAGAACTATCTATAATAATTACAAGATCTCTTTCTTGAGTAGTAACACTAATTTAGACCCCATCATTTTATATATATAGTTGCTTTCCAATGTGCATTACTTTGCATTTATCAACACTAAATTTCAAATAGGATGAAATTCAAAAAGGACATGTTCAAAGTACACCATTTAGGAAGGAACAATCAGTTGCACACATACAATATGGGAAATGGCTGCCTAGAAAGGAGTACTATGGAAAGGGATCTGGGGGTTATAGCAGATCAAAAGCTAAACGTGAGTTTAATGCTCTCACAAAAAAA
>ML200302.1:2011-25988 GCA_004028625.2 Cuora amboinensis | reverse complement strand
AGGAAAACCTTTTTCACTAGGAGTGTGGTGAAGCACTGGAATGGGTTCCCTAGGGAGGTGGTGGAATATCCTTCCTTAGAGGTTTCTAAGGTCAGGCTTGACAAAGCCCTGGCTGGGATGATTTAGTTGGGAATTGGTCTTGCTTTGAGCAGGGGGTTGGACTAGATGACCTCTGGAGGTCCCTTCTAACCCTGATATTCTATGAAAATGAGTCAGCACCTGTGATCCCCATGTTTCTTGCAGTCTTATGCCAGGGCTGAGCCATTTCCATCATAATTCAGGCACTTTGGTTTGTTTCTCTTTGTAATGTAGGTGATTTGCCAAGGTAAACTTCTCCATTGAGATGATATGATGTCACAGCACCACAACATCGCCAGACCTTGATACCATGTTTTGGTGGTTTACTTGGGAAATACTGTCTAAAAGGATATCGGCCTCTAAAGGCATCAGCTACTCAATGACAGTTAAGCCTGCCCCAGGAGAATAAAACTTTCAAAACTGCTGTACAAACACGGTCTGTACCTTGTAAAATGCAGCCAGTATATCTGATACCCTCTGTTTTTCTCATGTGCTTTTGTCGTTGAATCCCAATGCTGAGAGGTTGGCCTGAATCGCTGAGGCTCATTATTTCCAGGAAGAAAGGGCATCTTGAGCATGGATTCCATAATTCCGCCAGGCCTTCGTGATTTCCATGATACCCGGCAGCCAGAATTAGCAGGCCAGTGTATGCTTTCAACTAAGTTGGGTCGAGCAGTTTACATTCCTTGTTTTTGTCTGGATTGCTGTCATTCCATTCTCTGCATATGTGATCTGCCCCTCTAGTTGTCTCTCTTGTCATAATGTGGAGAATGTCTTCAGTGTGGAAAAGCTCAAATGTTTCCTCCAGTGTATCTTTTTGAGCATTATGTCTTGCTCCTGGCTGTTCATGGATAACATCCTGGCCTGATCTGTGATAAACTGCCTGCAGAGAACACCGACACCCTCTACCATTTGTGCCTCTCATGGAATTACAGTCCATGTTGTGGACAGTGGTGGGTCGGTCTGGTTCACTCAGTATTTCAGTACTGCACTTCCTGTCTCTGCATGTTCTTCCTCTTCCACAATATAGTCACCCCACATAGCTGCGGTGATGACAACATGAGCTCCTCAGTGAAGATGAACCTGATGAACAATCAATGGAAACATGTCATCACGTGACAACTTGCTTTCAGAGTTGCAAATCATTTTATAAGATTAAAAGCAGAATATTGTGCTTGATGGTTTACCATCTTACATTGTGCAACACAGAAAACCTCATCAAGACTTAGACAAAGAGACCAGCATTGGTTCACTGTGTGTTGAGGCTACCTAACAAGCCTGGATTTGAAGGGACCAACCTCCCTGGACTTCTACCTTGGGGTGAGTGTATACAGTAAACACTGTCACTTCAATGTGTTATCAATTAGCATATGAAATGTCCTAAAACAGTATAATTGGAGGGCCACTATTTCATGAGTTATTGCAACATATATGCTCATTGGATTCAATAGTACCCTACAAAGACATTATCAGTTATCATATGTAAATTACATTTATGTACAAAGCCAGCTTGCTTAGTGAGGGAGACGCAGTTACTACTATTACAATACAAGATACTCTGACTAGAAGCAAACATGTACATAGAACTACTAAAATACAGGATAACAGTGCAAAACCTCTGGGGTATATTATGTTTTTCATGCTAAATTAACGTTTTTTCCGCTGACTTGTGTACACATGCTTAGGTGATAGTTTCCTAAAACAGCATTGTTGGAGGGCCACTAGCTCCTGAGTTATCACAAGATATATCCAAGTCACTAATTAAAATATTGAATGGACCCAGGATAGACTCCTGCAGGAGCCCACTAGATATGTCCTCCCTATTTGACAGTGAACCATCAATAGCTACTTTTTGAGTACGGTCCTTCGGTTATGCACCCACCCTTATAGTAACTGCATCTACACGACATTTCCTTAGTTTGCTTATTAGATGGTCAAGTGGAACTGTGTCAAAAGCCTCACTACAATCAAAACAGATCATGGCTACAGCTTCCCCCCTGTCCACTAGACCAGTGACCCTGTCAAAAAGGAAATTAGTTTGGTTTGGCGTGATTTGTTCTTGACAAATCCATACTGGCTATTCCTTATCACCCTGTTATCCTTTCGGTGTTTGCAGATTGATAGTTTAATAATTTGTTCCCATATCTTGCCTGGTACTGAAGTTAAGCTGGCTGGTCTATGATTCCCCAAGTCCCTTTTGTTCCCCTTTTTAAAAATAGGTACTATGTTTGCCTTTCTCTAATCCTCTGGGACCTCCCCTGTCTCCAAGAGTTCTCAAAGATAATTGCTAATGGTTCAGAGATTGCTTCAGATAGTTCCTTAAGTACTCTAGGGTGAATTTCATCAGGCCCTGGCAACACCAGAGGCAGAAGGATGCTCTAGCATGTAGGAACTGGCCTGTGATGCAGAAGACTTTGGTTCTATTCCCAGCTGAGCTACGAGCTTCCTGTGTTACCTTGGTTAACTCACTGAATCTACCCTGTACTTCAGTTCCCCCTCTAAGAGGGATGACAATTCCATACCTCTGGGGGGTGCTGCAGGGGATAAAATCCATTAACAATTGTGAGGGGCTCAGATACTCCAGTGATGATGGCTAGATAAGTACTGCGACAGATCAACAGGGACAGAACAACATGGGCTCTGCCACAAGCAAGCTGAGAAACCATGGGCAAACTTCCTCATCTCTCTGTGCCTCACTGTAAAATGGGGGGAGAGAAGAAGGGAAGGCTGATGCTCCTCCTCAGTGAAGAGCTTTCAGTTCTATGGACCAGAGAAGTCAGAGTGACCTTCCTGACTCCATTGAGCTCAGTGGCCAAATTCCCATTGACTCTAGTGGGACAAGATTTCACCCTAGTTTATTTTATTCTGGAAAAGAAAACAATCCCAGAGTCACCCAAGAAAAGTGACAGAAACTCAGGGGCATGTTCCCCTCCATCAGTACCCCCAGTCATCTGAACTGGGGGACAGTTATCAGAAGTAGGATTAAGTCCCCCATGACCATTACCTGCTAAAAGAAGTTTTCAATAGTATATTAAGCAAAGAACAGTGGGTAACAGGTAATCTTAAATCCCTCAAGCACTTTTGAAAAATGTACCCGATATCTAGCAGTAAAATAAAGTCTTATTTGTGCACAGCCAGAGCTCAGATCCAAATTTCAGCACCTAAATTAAGTGGGTGGATTTCCCACAGGGCTTTTTGAGGGGGAAATCTGGCCCACTCTGTTTATTTTTAGAAAGTGGAAATTCAATGGGCATGTCCTTTCTCATCCCCATCAGGAGTGGGGCAGAGATTGTCTTGATTTGTCCAGCACGCTGCACAGCAGAACCTCAGTCCTGACAGGAGTTTTTGAGTGCTACCGTAATATAGATGTTTGCTACTGCTATTAACAGCAGGAAGGAAATGATTTTATTTATTTATTTTTCATCAGCATTTATAATGGTGTGTATTTTCCTTTGTTCTGCTGTAACAACTGGATTAGGATATGAGCACATTTTAAACTACGGGGCAGCTGTTACTCACAAGCAGTGCAAATAAAATCGTTAATGCCAACCAAATAGCTGAAGCATGCAAGTTTAATTTTAACGTATAGTCACAAACATAGATGCCTATGCTATGTACAGCATCCCAGCGCTCTGGGGGGACCTCGTCGGGCAATTTAGTTGTGTGTGCAATAGCTTAATTCAGAGACAATGTGCTCCAGAGGAATTACAGGTGTGTTTTCATACATGTATTCATGCTAGAAGTACTTGGCAGCTATCTTGGAAGCTCTCTGTGGCTTTGCAAGACATACAATCAGGGAACAGAAACAATCCCATGTGAATTAGATGACCAGTCACACAGCAATAAAAAGCAAACACTGACTAGTGAGTATTTGAAGCAAAAGTAGCAGTGAATAGTTCACAAATTATCCATAGGCTGACGTATGGCCGTATAAACCAGTCATGAAATGATATGAAATACAACCCGAATAAGAATCCAAGTCTGTTAGATAATTTGTAAAAAAAAACCCACAAAACAAATTTATTTGAATAACTATTTTTCTCTGATTAGCTGATCTTAGCTCAGAGGAAAAAAATCTTATCCCACTTCTGCCATCTACTTACTGCATGGCCTTGCAGGAGATATTTAACCCCTATGGGCCTCATGTTCCCTACTTGTACAAAGGCTAATACTTACCTACCTAACAGTGCTGTGGTGAGTTTTGATTAGCTAATTTTTGTCTATTACTTTGATCATGCAAATCTCTATTTCGGTGCTAGATATTAGCACTACCAGAGAATGAAATACTTTGTAGATTCAAGTATCAGAGGGGTAGCCATGTTAGTCTGGATCTGTACAAAGTGACGAAGAATCCTGTGGCACCTTACAGACTAACAGAAGTATTGGAGCATGAGCGTCCGTGGGTGAATACTCACTTCTTCAGACACATGTTCACCCACGAAAGCTCATGCTCCAGTACTTCTGTTAGACTATAAGGTGCCACAGGACTCTTTGTCGCTTTTTGTAGATTCATAGATTCCAAGGCCAGAAGGGACCACTGTGATCATCTAGTCTACTCTCCTGCACAGCATAGGCCAGAGACCTGCCCTGAAATAATTCCTGGAGCAGAGTTTTTAGAAAACATCTAATTGTGATTTTAAAATTGCCCGTGATGGAGAATCCCCCATGATTGACCCTTGATAAATTGTTTCATTGGTTAATTACTCTCACTGTTAAAAATGTACGTCTTATTTCCAGTCTGAATTTGGTCTAGCTTCAACTTCCAGCCATTGGTAATGCTACCCCTCCACATAGTTAACCTCCCATTTTTACTGACCCATATGTCCCATTGGCCTCTGATCATGCAATGGCAGGTCCTGTTGTAATGCACACACAAGGGAAGAGTTACTGTGGGAGTCTTAATACTCAATCTCTGGCTTTGGGGTGTTTGAGTTCTGAAGTTGAATGTACTACTATAGTTTTTTGCAAAAAGCATGGGGCTGTGGTTGATGCACTGTTCTGGGGCTCCGGAGATCTGCATTTAGTTCCAAGCTCTGCCACAGATTCCCTGTGTGACCTTTGTGCCTCAGCTCCCGATCTGTGAAATAGGCATCATAGCATGTCCTTAAACTGTACGCTTTCCAGGCCAGAGACTCTCTCTCTGTAAGTGTCTGTACAGCGCCTAGCATAGTGAGGCCCTGAACTCTGATGGGAGCTGCTGGTGCTATCACAATTCAATAATGCTAGTCACAAAAGAGTGGGTGCCATTGAAAACTGAGTGGCATGGAGAAAGGAGCACAAATATACAGCGCGATAAGTATTCTCAATGGTACCCGCTGCCTCTGGATTCCTGCCGCTGGAATTCCAAGAGTGCCTCCTGCTATGACACTTAACCTGATCCACTACACAACGAATTCCTAGGCTGCTAGCAATGGCTTTTTATTGTGAACTGTACTTTTCTCTCTAGCAAACCTAGCTTGCCCAAAGACAAAAGGAAGAGACACAAAAGGCTTGATTGCACTGAGAGGTTGTTTTCTCAGGTTTGTACAAAGCTCTTGTTCTCTCAGCTGGACAAAACAAGCATTACCAACATTAGCTGAGAGGAATATGTGGGAAATTTGGAGGAAAGAATCCCCAGGAAGCCAGGTTGCTGGGGCGTGCGTAATTTTCCACATGAGGTGGATTAGGCGGGGCTCCGGGATGGGATTATTGTGATTTTTATTCTCTTCCCTACCTCTAGAGAGCCGTGTTGGAAAGGAGCCCAGACGAGGGGAAAGAAAAGTCTTCCCTATCAGACAGCTGTTGAAAGATCTCAAAGAAAAAGTCAGGCTTCTCTCTCTCAAACCATTATGCACTACAAATGCAAAGGGTAAGCTGCGGGCCTACAGGAGTCATTGTTCATTTCAAACAGAGGGGCTTGAACCTGCCCCTCTCTTGGCTATTCCAGCCACTGAATCGGGCGGATCTGAGCTCTGGATGCTCAGGCTGCTCTGATCTACTCCACGGAACACAGCAAAATAGGCTTCAAATTCTGGCAGCTCTAAGTGCCAGACGCTGCGAGCAGGAGCTGCTGATCCCATCGCTCAGGCAGGCGATTTCTCATCTTGTGTGGGGGCTGGCAGCAAAGAGCCACACAATATAGTACCTGAGGACCCCATGCTTGTCACTGTGCTGCACCCCATAGCTACTGAAACCTTGGGGGCAGGAACAGGATAGAACTCAGATCCTCCAGCTCCAAAAGCACTTGAGCTAAAGGAGAATCGCCATAAGCCAGTAGTAGTATCAGGCTCAGATCCACAGTGAAACGGTGTGATTCCATCTAGAAGACGTACTCCTGCTCAGTAGCCAGTCCTTTAGGTTCCTGAGCTCACTGTTGTCTTTGAGTCAGTTTTACCTGCCTGCTTTACAAGAGCTTTGTGCCCATTAGTGCTGCGGAGCGAATGCAGCCGGGCCAGGACAAGCTGGATTTGATTCTGCCTCATGCATCGTCGACAGACTCAGCCGATAGTGGAATCCTTATTCCGGTGCTAGTCAGGAAGTGGAGAGAACACTGATAGGTTGTTAGATGCGCAGAGGCCTGCAGTGCTGAGGGAGTTACGCCCGGGGAATATGGCTCAAGAGAGAATCAGTCCCAGGAGGGCATTGGCACCAAGCCACTGGCAATCTCTCTCGCGGCCTCCATGGGGTTATCCTTTTATGGTACACACATGGAATCCCGGGAGAGAGCCTGCGCCCCTCTGAAGAGAATTCTATGTGTGAGGACATCGGGGCGCTGATGGGGTCTACGATAGGGCTGGTTTAACAAGGTTAACTACTTCATTAGTTTTACGGGAGAAGTGGACAAATTTGTGAGGGGGTTTGTATGACAGGGCTGCTTGTGGTGATGGGGATCAGGGCTTGGCAGCCCTGAGGGTCCCTTCTGGTTCATGTCTGATATTGCTAAAATCACATGCTTCAGAGGTGTCAGGGACTGGGACGTTGGCTGTCATGCCTAGTGGTTGAAGCAGGTGCAATAGCTGGGGTCAGAGCCCAGAGTCAGAGGCTGGATGCCAGAGCCAAAGTCAGGAATCGCAGCCAAGGGTCAGAGCTGGGATACCTGGAGCGAGGTTTGGCAGAAGCAAGGCTGGGTCTGAGGCAGGAATGGGTCTGGAGCAAGGCTGGGAATGGGCTGGCACAGGTGCTATCACAGCCATGGGTAAATCCCATGAGCAGCCAGCAAACCACTGCCACTACTGGGCTTAAGAGCAAGCCAGCTGGCTTCCTCAGCCAGTCAGGTGGGGCGTGCCTCCAGCGCTCAGGCCGAGGCAGCCCAGCTGTGCTCATGGGGTTGTCACGAGGCTGAGCAGGTGCAGTTGCAGGGCCTGACTCCTGATGCGGATCTCCTTCTTCTGAAGCATCCAGGATGGCCACGGCTGGAGACGGGACACTGGGTGGGGAGGGCCATGACTTGGCGGTGGCACTGAGCATTCTCTCTCTCAGCGGCATGGCTGGTGGTTCTTGCTCATGGGCTCAGGGCCCAACTGATCGCCGCCACTGATCAGGAAGGAATTTCCCCCTAGATCAGACTGGCAGAGACCTTGGGGTTTTTAATTTCTTCCTCTGCGCCTGTGGGGGTCGCTGGCCAGGCTCACCTGGGTGCATCTCCTGTAATCAGATCCCTGCCACTGCTGCGCGTCAGTCCCTCCTATCTTCTGCTTGTGGCACATCATACTCTAGTCTCCTTAGGGCTGTGATACTTTGGTCTCATTGCAGCTGTCGGGGGTGGGAGGGTGGGTTGCTGTTTAGTGGCCTGTGATGTACAGGAAGCCAAAATTCTAGGGCACTGTGCTGAGAACGGCATGGCCAGTGGGTTCAGCCAGGTGAATGTCGCCGGTGCAGGCCTCACTCTGGTATTTTTCCTTGCAAACTCTTGCCCTCCTGGGCACACAGAGACAGCGCTGGCTGCGAGACAAACATCTCCTCCCCCGCCTGCGCTCCGAGAAGCTGAGGGCTGTCAGGTGAATTGCCTAGCTACCGACGCGGCTGACCTTGGCTGGCTGTACTGGGAGCTGCAGCACAGCAGCTGCAGGATAAATGTGCCCACTAACACATGCAGGCACTGGGAAAGCAGGGCGCAGCGTGTCAGAGCCACACTCAGAAAGAAAACAACAGGGGGGACGGGGGGCTGGAGTGAGTGTGCGCTTTGCGATGGCATGCATGCCGGACAGTGCTCACCGCTGGGAGAGTTGCATCGGCAGGCAATGGGGTGTGTGTGGCGGGGGTCTCACTGTCCCTGGGCAGCTCCGGGGCATTTGTGCAATAGCCCCTAGGGAGTGCAGGGAGACTGTGCAAGTGACAGTCTCCCTTTGGTGATGCAGCATGTTCTCGTTGCATCCAGCCAGCAGAGCTCAGCTGTGTTCCCATCTCCTCCCCACGCACTCCCACTCCCGTGGGGTGGCTTGGAAGGAGCAGCCCCTGTGCTTGGGGCTCTCAGGAACTGTGATTGTATACACACACTCATATACATACACACACAAACATACACACGCACATGCAGACACACACACACACACATGTCCTGGGCCTCATATCATAGCTATGGTATGTTGTGTCACACATCTCAGCAAATCTCATGCTCCAGGAAGCCATTCTCCGCCCAGTGATAGAGTGTTAGACGGTTGCATTGGGGTTTCCTTCGCTGACCCCCTCCGAAGCACCAGGCATTGGCCACTGCCAGCAGAAAGACTGTGAGACTGGGCCAATGGGCAGACTCAAGTCTGGCAATATGTTCTTATCTTTGCGAAAACTGGAAAGGCGAAGCAGATGTAGCCAGGCTGAGTCGGCGTTACAGTGTGAACCACCAGGGTTTGGCTAGGCCAGGCCTTTGTAGTTAAGAATGAAAGAGACTCAGGTGTGACTGCTGGAGATATTAATGAAGCCCTTAGATTGAAGCTCCCAGCTCCCAGTCCTGTACAGAGTCATATGGCACGACACAAATCACTCTGCCGCTGTGCCCGCTTTGATGACAATCTTGTCAGATCTCCTCACAAGCTGAGCTCGGCTGGGCAAGGTCAGGAGCTGGGACAGGAGATCTACTAGGAGAGCCCACGGTGATGGTGGAAAGGGTGTTGCCAGTTCCCTGTTTAATGACCAAACTATGCAAGAGCCAACACAGTGCAAGGGGGCAGGTGCCATCTTTCAGATGAGACAGAAACCTAGAGCACCTGACCTTATGTGACTATTAAAAATCCCACGGCATCCTCACCAAGAGTAGGGCCCTGGCCAAATTCCATCCTGGGTAATTCCATTCTGAATTCATTCTGTTCTTCTGAAGCCATCCTCCACTTCCACACCAAACAACTGTCCAGCAGTGCTGCTAACCCTGAGTCAGCATCACAGAGATTTCCAGGTCCTCCCCGTGGCTAATATTTCTCCCCAGGTCACTATTGCTCCTGCTGGTGTCTTTGCCTCCTTGTTCTAGTATCTTTCACTGCACCGGGCTGTATGGTGGTTTGCCTGTTGTGGAATTTCATATGCATTCTGGTGTCCAGCTCTGAACATCTGTCAAGCAAGGGACTGATTTACTTCAAACTAGACAATCGAGAGTGGTGGTGGGGAACTGGGGCAATGCTATGGCCAGCAGAAAGGCCTGGTCTGATCTAGAGCCTGACCACCAAAGAGGAGCAGAGACCAGTGAGTTTAGCACGTCTTTCCACCAAGCGTCACCAGCAGGGCACAGCTAAGCCTTTAGACTTTGCAGCTGTGGAGGCGATGATCTAGAGCTGCCCTGGACTCAGCCATCAAAACTAGCTCGAAACCTCAGCCGCCTGGACCGTGATAAACAGAAGCCGGGAAGCCAAACTTCAGGTCAAAGTCTGTGAATGTCGGCTGTGCAGCTGATTTCTCAGAGGTGTTGGTGGTTGCATAATCTGATCAAGTGATTCACAACTACAAATATAGATTCATGTCACCCCTTGCACTGGCCTAGATGCAGGAATCATTGAGACCTCAGCTCAGGCTGCAGTGCAATTGGCTGAGCTCTTCAGTGTCTTCCTTGTCAGTGACCTGGAAGAAAATATCAAACCACTGCTGCTAAAGTTTGCAGATGACACGAAACTTTGGTGGAGTGGTAAATAAGGATAACGACAGGCCAGTGCCACAGAGTGATCTGGATCACTTGGTCTGCTGGGCTCTTTTCAGCAACATGCATTTTAATTCGTCCAAGTACTCTAAGAACAATGAATGTAGGACCCACTTACAGGTGGGAGGACTGTATCCTGGAAAGCACTGATTCTGAATAGGACTCGGCAGATATCAAGCGAACATGAGCTCCCAGTGCAATGCTGAGGCTAAGTGGGCTAATGTGATGCTGGGCTATATAAGCTGGAAATAGTGAGTAGGAGTGGTGAGGTATACGTACCTCTGTATGCAGCTGTGGTGTGACCATTGCTGGATCCTGTGTCCAGTTCTGGTGTCCACACTTCTAAAAAGATGTTAAAAATTGGAAAGGGTTCATAAAACAGCTACAACAAACATTTGATGAAAAACCTGCCCTACAGTGAGTAATTTGTGAAGCTCAATCTAGATAGTTTATTGAAGAAAGGGTTAAAAGGTGACTTGATCACAATCTAAAACGGGCCTACATGGGAAAAGATTTCTGATGGCAGATGTGTATTGCGGCTGTAGCAGGAGTAGAGGGCTCCTTGATCTAGCAGACAAAGGCAGAATAAGATCCAGTGGCTGAGGGTAGATAAAGCCACACTAGAACCAAAGATCAATTTTTTCACAGCGACTGTAATTAACCGTTGGAACAACTGACTTAGGGTTGGGGTGGACTGAAGTCTGGAAACCAGGACTGGCTGTCTTTCTGAAAGAGACGCTCTAGCTCAAGTTGTGGACCTGACACAGGAATTACTAGGTGGCATTCACCGGCCTGTATGATGCAGGAGGTCAGACTAGATGATCACCATGACCCCTGCTGGCCTTAAATTCTTGGAATCGATGAGTCCCGCTAGCTTGCCAGGCTGATTTCAAGGCACAGGTTTCTGAGAGGCATCAGCTTGCAGGGCTGATAGGACATTATGGGCTTCTGATGTCTTGGCTGAAGTCAAGGTCAGTGGCTCTGCAGCTGTAGCTTGCTGGGCTCACGTCAAGGGGCAGGTCTCTGTGAGGTCACTAGCTCAGCAGCTTTAGCAGGCCTGACTGACGGCAAGGCACAGGCCTCTGAGCATTCCTGGCTCCGGAACCACGTCTGGCTGGCTGGCGTCAAGAGTCAGGCTTCTGTGAGGTCTCTCGCCTAATGCCTTGGGCTGAAGCCAAGACTTGGCCCTTAGCGAGGTCCCTGGCCCAACACCCCACTTTGCAGGCTGATGTGAAAGCATAGGTCTCTGTGAGGGTCCTGACACAGCAGGGCCTCCTTGTCCTGCCGCCTCCATGCCATCCCTGCTTCCCCCTTCACCAGGCTGGCCTGCACCTGCTGTCTGTATGAAGTGTCCCCAGGGACTATGCTGTGGTCCTGGGTCTAACTCTCCCCCAGGAGGCGGGTCCCTTTAATGACTGGACATCAGGCATGTCCTCTCTTGGGCCCAGCATTCGTTGTTTCTATATGTGAGCCAGCTTGATCTGCACTGACCACGTGATCTGTGCTGCGCCAGGCACCAAGGATGCCATGCCCCTGCCCCCAAGAGACAGACAGATTGCAGCTGGCCCTCACATGGGTGCATATGGGCTGGGAAAGGGCCTTTCCCTGCTTGTGCTCCCCCCCGCCCAGGCACCTGCCACCATTTCAGTCCCTGCTAGGGTTCTCCTGCAGTGCCAGCTCCCCGCAAAGGGTAGAGAGAGGAGGGGCCATGGCCGCACCGCAGAGGGAGTGTGCTGTGGGGTAGCACAGTGACCAGTGGTTTCCCCAGGAATTGAAATTAGGGGGGGTGTTCGAATTTACAGGGGGGGTGTCAGGACCAATGAGATATATAAAAGAGATATGAATAAAGTAAATGTTTTGTTAGGATTATGCAAATTTAACATAAGACTAATACAAGTTACACCAAAACACATAACAGGTCTAGATTTCTAAAAAAATATACATTTAAAAAAAGTATTTAATTTAAATTGACTTTTGAAAAGTAAGCCATCATGGGGTAAGAGGAAAGTCCTCTCATGGATCAGTAACTGGTTAAAAGATGGGAAACAAAGGATAGGAATAAATTATCAGTTTTCAGAATGGAGAAAGATAAATAGTGGTATCCCTGAGGGGTCGGTATTAGGACCAGTGCTGTTCAACATATTCATAAATGATCTGGAAAAATGGGTAAACAGTGAGGTGGCAAAATTTGCAGATGATACAAAACTATTCAAGATAGTTAAGTCCCAGGCAGACTGCGAAGAATTACAAAGGGATCTCATAAAACTGGGTGACTGGGCAACAAAAATGGCAGATGAAATTTAATGTTGATAAATGCAAAGTAATGTACACTGGAAAACAATCTCAACTATACATACAAAATGAAGGAGTCTGAATTAGCTGTTAACACTCAAGAAAGATCTCGCAGTCATTGTGGTTAGTTCTCTGAAAACATCCACTCAGTGTGCAGCGGCAGTCAGTGATTCCCAACATTCTGTTTGCTTTTTTAAAAAGAACAGGAGCACTTGTGGCACCTTAGAGACTAACAAATTTATTTGAGCATAAGCTTTCGTGGGCTACAGTCCACTTCATCGGATGTAGCCCATGAAAGCTTATGTTCTTTTTGCAATACAGACTAACACGGCTGCTACTCTGAAACCTTTGCTTTTTAAAGAAAGGGATAGATAATAAGACAGAAAATATCATATTGCCTCTATATAAATCCATGGCACATGTACACCTTGAATACTGTGTGCGGATCTGGTTACCCCATCCCAAAAAAGACATACTGGACATGCAAAAAGTACAGAGATGGGCAACTAAAATGATTAGGGGTATGAAACAGGAGAAGAAATTAAAATGATTGGGAATTTTCAGCTTAGAAAAGAGATGACTAAAGGGGATATGATAGAGGTCTACAAAATCTTGACTGGTGCGAAGAAATTTTATTTAATCCTTCACATAACACAAGAACTAGCAGTCACCCAATGAAATTAATAGGCAGCAGATTTAAAAAAAAACAAAAGGAAGTATTTCTTCACACAATATAAAGTCAACCCAGGGAACTCTTTGCCAGGGGATGCTGTGAAGACCAAAACTATAACAGGATTTTAAAAAGAATTAGATAAATTCCTGGAGAACAGGTCCATCTGTGGCTATTAGCCAGGATGAGAGGGATGCAACGCCATGCTCTGAGTGTCCCTAGCCTGTTTGCCAGAAGCTGGGAATGGGCAACAGGGGATGGATCACTTGATGATTCCCTGTTCTATTCATTCCGTCTGAAGCACCTGGCCTTGACCACTATTGTAAGACAGGGTACTGGACTATATGGACCATGGGTCTGACCCAGTATGACCATTCTTATGTAAAAATTAATTATAATAAAAATGTTTAGTACAGAAACTCCCCAACATAATGACCTCCCAAGATAGCAACAATGTGAGATAACAACCTTGGCAAATACTGCATTTTAAAAAACTTGGCCCACTGGGAAATATATTTATATAAGTTTCCATTCCCAGTCACAAATCTAGCATTCTGGAGCAAAGTGACTAAAATATAGTCCAACAAACTTTTCCCTCCACCGCACTCCACTCACCGGTGTTGTCCTTGGTCAGTGGAGACTCAGAGTTCAGAGGTGCTTTCACGTGAGTACACCTCCCAGGTGGGGGACAAAAAGGCACAGTTTGCTCTGGCCATGGCTGTTTGTTGTGCCACTGTTCACTCCACCACTCTGTTGCCAATGGCCCTGCACAGTCATCTTCTGTTGTCACCTACCACTGTGACCTCTGCGAGTTGGTCTCTTGAGGTTCCACCAGCTCTCAGTGATTTCAGCTGAGCTCTCAGTGCAGGAACCTCGCTGCTAGTGCAGTCTGGGCTGTCTCTTACACAAAAACACTGTACCCACAGGAACACTGTCCCCACAACAGGACTAAGCACTTAGACCTGACTGTCAGTGATTTTGGCTGCAGTGGTCACTTAACAGAACAAAAGACTATCTATGGAGCCTAATCAGCTCTGTCTTTAAACAGTGAAGAGGGACAGGTCCCCACCCTCTCTCTTGAGGCCTTCAAATCATCACAGGCTAAGTACAGTTCTATTGCCCTTTACTCATACAATAAGAACAACATTTCATCCCCCCTTGCCCCCACATTCAAGTGGTTTGTAACCCAACCCCAACCAAAATCTATCACTTGGACAACACAGCTCTGTTTGCTGGATACCTAGGTAGATTAGGTGTGAATGTAAATATAATCTGGCCCTGAAGCCTTAGCCCCCAGCTCATCACTAGGGAGAACTCATTTAGACTTTGCTTACAAATCATAATTTGAAATTATTAGGTTGGCCAACATCACCGAAATGAATGCACTGACATCATAAAAAACAGCTGTATAAGGAAGCAAGGAAGCTAGTCTATGTTCATACTTTTCAAATCTATTATACTTTTTCAGATACACATATTTTATCATACACTGTATAAGCTTTTGAAGTATTAATGTTTCAGTTTAAATTCAGATTTCCAAACAGTCACTAAATTGGTATGTAACTAGCTCACAAAACTGAGAGGGGTGTGGGGAAAATTCAGGGGGGGTGTAGGGAAATCACTGACAGTGACTGTACTGCAGAGCTCCGGGGGGGTTGTGCCTGCTGGAGGTACAACGCCTGCCCATGATCTGTACCATCCCCAAGGCAGGGCAGCCATTACCTGCCACAGAACGACCCTTTACGATTGGAGAAGGGTGCACCAGAAGGCTGGGGGGAGCCGAGCTGTAGGGTACAGAACCTCTGCCTTCACCCCAACCAGAGAGTGCATTGCAGTGCTGGTGGCTCTCAGGGGGGCCCCAAGATCACCATGAAATTGACTAAAACAGTCGGGCTGGGTTTGTTTCTTTGCCTTCTTGTTTCTGAACTGCTGGGGGGGTCACATTTTCAAGTTTTTCTCCATTACCATGAGGGCTAGAAACTTACTTTTTATTTTTTGAAATGAAAGCTGAGAGTCTCACCTGATCCCCTTACTCTGGTTGCTGGGGTTTAAGAACTTCAGCTATCACAAGACTCACAATAACATTGTGAGAACTGCAGGGTCAGTGCAACCATTTAGGCGACCTACGCGGTCGCCTAGGGCACTAGGATTTGGGGGGCGGCATTTTCTTCGGCAGCGACCGCGGCATCCGGATCTTCGGCCGTCCCGTTCGCTGCCGGCATTTAGGCGGAGGGAGCTGGGGCAGGGGAGCGTGGGGAGGGCTGCCTACAGCAAGTAAGGGGGGGGGGAGACGGCACACAGGGGAACTCCCCGCCCCAGCTCACCCCTGCCCTGCCTCCTCCCCAAGCATGCCATGGCTCCTTCACTTCTCTCGCCTCCCAGGCTTGCGGCACCAATCAGCTTAGGCGCTGCAAGCCTGGGAGGCGGGAGAAGTGAAGCAGCGACGGCGTGCTCGGGGAGGAGGCAGAGCAGGGGTGAGCTAGCGGTCACGGGGGGGCGCCACAGGGCGGAGAGGGGGAGCTGGTGTGGGGGGGCCACCTTAGGGCGGGGGCTCGGGGATGGGGGAAGGTGCAAGGTGGAAGTTTCAGCCCTGGAGAACTGTTGACACTGGTGCCTCCCTCACATGTGGATTACAGACAAGGGGATTTGGGGATGAGCCGTGTGTGAGTGTGTGGGAATTTCATGTAGGGAACGGGATTGTGTATAGGAAGTGGGAGTCTGTGTGTGTGTATGTAGGGAGTGGAAGCGGGTGTGCATGCCTATATGTCTGGTGAGAGTGGGGTTTTGTATGTGTGTGGCGGGGGTGGGAGTTTGGATGAAGTGATTAAGCAAACCCGCCACTACAAAAAATATCCTCATTCCCATTGTGACTCGTTCTAGTTGTGCAGGTCCCTGAGCTGCCTTCCCTTCCCCTCCACTGCCTTTTATGAAGCTCGCCTGAGGCTTGAGAGTCTGGGGAACTTTCCAAGGTTCCCCAGCTGGGGTTTCACAGCTCTAATTTTATGTACTTTTAAGTGTTTTTTCTCTTCTCTTTTTGGAGTCTCTTTCGGTGAAAGCGCTGGTGCAGGGACTGTGAACTCCAGATAATTCACAGCTCTCACAGGCTGTGGTTTGTGCTGCTTTTGTATATTTTCCCTTTGTACTCCAGCGTGCAGTATGGTGAATGGAAATTGCTTTCAATGTTAATAAGTACCATTGGTTTTTGGACACCACGGAGCCGGGATGGTGACAAGGGTGTGGCTAGTCAAATCCATTCACTTACTACTAAGATTTTCAGCATCTCAGTAAGATGCTCTGGAAATTATTAATTCCCACAGCTAAAACACTGTCATGTCTCCGGTGTCAGGAAGGAATCAGAACTGGCCCCCAACCTCACATAAGCATCTAAACTAGGGATGGATCCAAATCAAACCCCAGCGCTTTGGGGCAGGTGAAATCCAGCTCTAGATGTTGTGTCTGACTCATTCTCTTGCTAATGGATCCAATGGAAACCCACAAAGGATGCAGGGGTGTCTGGAGTCAAACCTAGCTCGGAATCCAAATGTTGTGGCTTGGTTTCAACTCTAGTCTAAACCCAATTTTCCATCTAGCAGAGAATCTCCTAGGAAGCTCAAATTCCAAAGTCAAAACTAAGGGTTGGCCCAGTACTGTGGCTTGGCCCCGTTGTATATCAACCCAGTCTTCATCCCCCTCTGAAAGTCACGGCTCAACCTCTATTGTTTGAGACAATAGATTTCTCTTCACAGAAAGTAAGTACTCAACCTGAGCTAGGGATTGGAAGGGGAAAAACACTCCCCCTCCACCTCTGGTGCAGGGACTGTCTCATACTATTTGTGCATATGTGACAGACACCCTCTTAGCCACATAGGGGGATTGAACTAGGGACATCCAAAGCTAAACACACTAGCGGCTACAGCTTGAGCTAAAGCTTCCTAGCTAAAGCCCTAACAACACACATCCTTCGTGGATCAGCGCATGGAAATGGGGGACCTGTAATACCAGAGGGTTACACAGGCAATGCCTAGTGCAATAGGACCCTCTTCTTGCGTGGGGCCTCCAGGCACAACCATAATGCAGATAATATATAGATAATAAGAATAATATGGAGAAAATCTTGGCTAGGAGGCGAGACAAGGCAACTGAGACTTCAAGGACTGTCTGCTTCCAGGGAGCTGGGTTAGCCACCACAGGGGTGTCATATGCTAATGCACAAAGCAGGCAGAACAGTTCAGACTCCAGCATATCTAAGAAGGTGGACGTCTCACGATAGAAAAAGGCCTGAAGCTGGAGCCATCGAATAGGATTGCCCAGCAGTGGAAGGGCTCTGGAGCCATTATCTGCAGATGCATTCACAACACATGGCTGGTTCAGGCAATTTTCAACACACTCATGTTGCTCCCACAGTAGCTGAAATGTTGGACTCGTCATTGGTTGTGACTGGAGCCCTGTGTCCACAGCAGCATGGGGTCACCCAATCAGCAGCTCGGACAGTCAGGCTCCAGAACAGGGGCTCCTCACACATGGGCATGAACCAGAAAAGACTCAAGTGCACTCCATGCATATGGTACTAATCAGGGGCGGCTCTAGTAATTTCGCCGCCCTAAGCAGGGTGGCACGCTGGGGGGGGCGCTCTGCCGGCCGCTGGTCCCGCGGCTCCGGTGGACCTCCTGCAGGCGCGCCTGTGGATGCTCCACTGAAGCTGCAGGACCAGCTGCCCCTCCGCAGGCACGTCTGCGGGAGGTCCACCGGAGCCGTGGGACCAGCGGACCTTCCGCAGGCATGCCTGCGGGAGGTCCGCCGGAGCCGCCTGCCGCCCTCCCCGCAGGACGCCGCCCCAAGCGCGCACTTGGCGCGCTGGGGTCTGGAGCCGGCCCTGCTACTAATGATATGGGTTGGAATCGGTGAGCATCCCCGTCCAGATCACTCTAGGGAATGGGAGCTGGTTCCCAACAGATGTAAATCAGCATAGCTCTCTTGACTTCAGTGGAGCTAGCTGGATTTACACCAGCTGAGGATGAGGGTCATTGCCTGCAATGGAAGTTGTATGCATTTGGCAGGGCAGGATCTGGTCCTGTTCTATGTTATCCCAATGGAGTCACCTATGTTAATGTTGATGGGCCAGATGACCCTGATGTAACCCAGGCATTAACTCAGCCAGCAGGATCTCCCCAGCATCTCACAGAGCTGACGTAGGGGTTCTTATGCCACACGCCCTCTCCTCAGCCAGCTTAGCAGGGAAAGGGGGTTACGGGCAGGGAACAGAAGGAGGAGATGGCCCTATACCACACCAATCCTGGATGCACTTTTAGCCCCTTGCGGCTGCCAGGTGGCAGCCAATCCTGGGTTGTGCAGCACGTTGTATATTCGTGCAGGTGCAGAGGGAGCTGCAGGAAGGGTGAGGCAGCAGGGGTTAAGCTAAGGGGTCGTGGGGGAAGGTGTACAGCCCCTTCCTCCTTGGCTTGTGGACATAGTGCTCCCCTCCAGCTCCCTCTCTCGCACTTCAATCTATTGAAGCACAGGGAGGCAGCACCCTCTCCTGCAGCGCTGGGCCAGCACTTGCTACAGGGACTCATGAATTCAGATTGGCTTGGGGGCAAGTCCTGACCCACGGACTGAGAACTGGCTACAGAGCAGGGCAGCTTGCTGAGGGGAAAGTGCTACAAGCTGTATCGAGCCAGCTGGACAGGGGCGGTAGCAGCATGTGACTTCAATTTGCAGAGGATACTAAAGCAGGAGGCCTGGTGCCCCAGAGGGGTCAGCACTATGAAGAGGAAATAAACAGTGATTCAATCTGCAAACACACAAGCTGAGCCCCTGGAGGCAAACAACTGGAATGGAAGATATCCTGGAGGAGGGCGATTACTGGAAAATGCCAGAAGACTTGTGGGTGCTGGCTGAGATGAGAGATTGTGATAGGGTATGGTGGCTGCAGGTGGGATGCAGATGCACCCCGGTACAGATCCAGGAGGAGAGATTCCCTTTCTGTACAGCTACTCCCTCTCCAAGTGGCACCAGGGATCATGCATTCTGGTCTGCTGCTATTACTGTTTATGTGCTGGTGGCCCCCAATGCGTGCTTAGCACTGAACAGACAGAGAGGAAGACACGGTCCGACCCAGGGGTTTGACACGCCATGGCCAGGTCGAAAGATCTCAGCACTCACAGCTGGGGCCAGGTTGTCCAAAGAGCTCAGCTCCCATTTCGGCACCAAGGCCCAGATCCTCAAAGGAATCTAGGCACTATTGACTTCAATGCCTTAACACCTGGGAGGATCTGGGTCCAAGTGGCCAGAATGTCAGCAGAGCTCAGCCCACTGGGTGCATGCTGAGCGCTTCTGGGAAGCCGACCCTAACGGTAGATACGATGCAACAAGTGAGAGCTCAATAGCAGTAGGTCAGGTGGTAAGAGACTGGGTGGGGGAAGGGTACAAGCCAAGGTCACATGGCTACATAGTTGTTCTGCACGTGTCTTGTTGCAAAACATGCTCCCTGATGGGATCCAAACTCCCTCTCCTTCCTCTCGTTAAAACCCCATCTAGGGCAAAGTTTCCCTTACCTAGCCCCTTCCTGTCCTTCCTCACCATCCCCCATCCCCTTGCCATTCAACCTTCCTCCCAGCCCCATTCACAGAGTCCAAGGCCAGAAGGGATTGTGATCATCCGATCTGACGCCTGTACAGCACAGGGTGGAGAACTGCCCCAAATAAGCCCTAGAGCAGATCATTTAGGAACCAATCGTGACTGAAAAATTGCCAGTGATGGAGAATCCACTGGGAAGCTGGGTAAATGGTCCCAGTGGTTAATTACTCTCACTGTTAAAGATTTTCACCTTATTTTCAGTCTGAATTTGTCTAGTTTCAACTTCCAGCCACTGGATCCTTATCCAGTCACTCTGTGGCCTCACTCCAAATGGCCACCCTGCAACACCCCCACGCTGCCTACCTTTGACAATCAGCCCCCTCCGCACTACCCTGATATCAGTGGCTCCCAAGTAGGGTGACCAGATGTCCCGATTTTATAGGGACAGTCCCGATTTTTGGGTCTTTTTCTTATATAGGCTCCTATTACCTCCCATCCCCTGTCCCGATTTTTCACATTTGCTATCTGGTCACCCTACTTCCAAAGCTACTCCCATATTCCCTGCCAGTTCCTGCACGCAGGGAGGTCTGGCAGTATCCCTCGAGCAGAGCTGGCCTATATTGGTAGCGAGAGGGCACTGGCTTGGCCTTTCTGCTCTCTGGCACGCCTCGTCTCAGGTTTCCAGGAACAAAAGCCAGTGTTATCAGAGGGGCACAGGGCTGTGAAGGCCTCAGCTGGCCCATTCTCACCTACCCTGGAGGGGATGCAGCTCTGGCTGCTTCCAGCCTGTGTCTGGGCACCAGCAATGGCCGGAGACTTCAGAGAATTGCAACAAAACAGTGTTTCCTGGGAATCAGTGCAGCATGGGAGCTGCCCAAGGGCTGGGTCTGCTCCCCATCACAGGGTGGGAATCGGGAGAAAGCCTGAAATCCAGGGTGAGCCCTGTGCAGGTGAGATCACAGTGAGGCCCAGTGCCTGCATCCGGCTACAAAGCATGGTTGGCACTGATTTTAGACCATGTCGGTGCTTTGCCTCTCCATTGCCAGCAGCTGAGCTGTCGCTCCCCGTTGTGTGGCATCCCTTTGCCTTCATTTTGGTTTTGTGGGTGGGCATAACCCAGACGCCGCACTTGAAAGGCCCTTGTCCTCCTCCCCATCACACCACACTGCGTAACTCCACTGACTCCGGTGCAGTGTGGCACGACTGGTCTCCGAAACGCAGCTGAATGCCGCGTACAGCTGGGAGGAAAGCTCCCTGCGCTGTTATACCAGCCCCCCCACTGCGCATGCAGCAAGTCATCAGATGCTCAGCTAATTTGGGACAACTATTTTGTGCTTGCAATTGATCACGCTGCATGCTGATCAATGCCCCGTCGCTCATCAGCACACATGCCCCCTCCTGCCGGTGCTCTGCCTCTTGCTGCGCTAGCAGCCTCGAAGAGTTCCTTTCCCCCTCCGCTGTAACCAAGGAGAAAATTAGCAGCATGTGAAAGCTTTGGTTTCTGAGGCGACGATCACAATGCTAATCACCTAGCCCTACGAAGGAGGATTCTTCTCCAAAGCCCTTTTCGTTCTCACAGATACTAATTATTGCTGATCACACTGGTCTGGTTGAAATCCTGGCTCCTTCAAGAGTCACAGGTTCTTGACTGAGTGTCCTGCTTTGCTGCCTCCCCTCTTACTGTTTTAATGCATAAAATCCAACGTAGAGCTGGCCCCAGGCAACACAGCTCCCACCTGGATCCAAAGTTCAGGGGGAACAGACGTGTACCGAGACAGGGCTTTGATTTAGGTCAATCTCAGTTGAAAACATACTGGGGCTGCTTGGATCTGTGCACTGTAATGTTGGCATTTGTGCTGTACTGTCATCTTGTGGACTTGGCAGCCAGCTGCTATTTACTTGGACCGAGGAATAGGATTTGGGGCTTTCTTGAAGGGGCAAAGTGCCCAACGATGCCAGTGGTACAGAACTGGGCCTTATCAGAAAAAGGCTAAGGGAGGTTGACACCTGACTCATTGTATTGGTCACCAAACTGCCTTGGACTTCTGACGTCAGGGGCTGCTTTGCCTGAGGGTGGATGTTTGCATGAGCTGCTCAGAGGCGGGGAATGGTTCCTGTTCCGGCTGGGTGTGGAAGGCCTGGGCTACATGGCTGCATGCTGTTCAGCTTTTAGTGCTTAGGCCTGACCCTACAGCTCTCATGCCATGCAGGGCTGTGGCATTCCAGAGCACTAGGGTGCTCTCTGTGGGAGGAAGATTTCCTGCCAGGCCTTGTCCCCTGGCTTGTATCCTTGTGCTCCTGCAGGGCAGGAGAGAGGCTGGGCGTGGTTGGAGAACAGTGAGTCTGCTGGAGACATGGACATAGCATGTCATGAGGCCCTGGGCTATGTACTCCCTTCAGCCTCGCCCCAGCCCGGCACCCACACTGCATTCATGGCCATCTGCATTCTGCTTCTCACTGCTCTCACTGCTCATCTTGGTAGCTCCCCTGGGCAGGATCAAGCACTGTACAGGCACACGCTCGTGGGCACTTGGGATGGGATTTTCCATCCATGGAGATTGGCAGCTGATTCGCTCTGGGAAATGCCAGCCAGAGGCTTGTGGTTAGGCGGTTTCCTTGCACTCTTGGCCATGCTCTTCTGGGTCAGGTGTTGGAGAAGTGCGGGTGCAGCTGTGCCCCAGATGGGAGGGGCCTATCATTCAGATATATCATTTTTTTAATATAAATTCAGCTCCGGGTAGGAAGATTTACATTAATGATTCAGCCCACCGCATATCGGCTCCAAGCAACTGAACAGGAGCTGCATGGAATTCTCGGGTCACCGTGCAGCGTTCTCGCTAGGCAAACTCCTAGAAAGTGGCTCGGTATGGGCTGCTGATGCAGTGTGAGAGCAGCCACCGTCTCTCCGATCAGAGGCCATACCGAATGCTGAGAAGCGCACACACACATCGCTGCATTCTAATCCCACTGGATCCCCTTGAAGTCTAGTCTGATTTTCACAAACCTCACAGACTTCGCTTCAGTGGGATCTGATGTCATCCAAATGCGCTGCCCCTGGAGGAGACAGTCAGATCGGACCAGGGCACTTTGCCATGTTATGTATATCCACCCGCTCAGGGTGGTGAGGGCAGTGCGGCATAAGATAGAATGGGAGGAGACTACTCTGTGACAGATATACCACCCGTGGGACCTAAGGAAACTGAGCTTAGGAAAACATACTCTCCTAGGACTGGGGGAGTGTAATGCCCAATAAAATCAGGATGCAATTCTGCCTTGGAGACATTCACTGGAGCAGGATGCTGGAGGAGGCATGGCTTTAAACAGTCAATTTCCATCGCTGAAAGCTGACAAGCTTAAAACAGCTAATGTGCCCCACAAGATGAGGCCCTGGGAGATTTACAGCTGTCTTCGGCTGAGTGCTCCCATACGGTGTGTATGTCAGCCGGGGAGCCTTTTAGAGAACCAAGATAAAGCTTCACCGAGGCCGCAGTGCCCACCAAATGGATGGGAAGGAGGCGGGGGGGAGCCAGGAGATTTCTTTTTTTCCATAAGGCAGGCTGCTGAGCTCAAGTCCCTTCGCAGCCGCCGCCGTTGCAGAGTTGCTCCAGGTCAAGGTCAGAGTAACCCTCCCAGAACAAATATCTCTGCTGCAGCCCTGGGAAGAGATTGGAAAGTCCTGCAGGAGCACGGGGGAGAGTTGGCTGAGGTGGGGGTCACAGGGGCATTGCAGCGAGCTGGCGATAATTCCAAAGTACACAATAACAGCTCCCATTCGTATGGGGCTGTGATGGGTGGGCAAACCCTGGAGAGAGGGGGCTAGCACCAACCCTGCTCCTAACAGCCGCCAGCCAGGGTAACAAGCCCTCCAGCTTGCAGCTCATCACCTGATATCATCATTTAAATGTGCTCCCTATTGTTGTGGTTAATTCATGTGTGATCAATAGATTTAACTTGCAGGTGCAGGTATAGGAAGAAGTAGGATAGTATTAAAGCGGGATAAGGCTGACAAGCATTTCCGAGTGAAGCATGTGTATTAGCTATGTAAGCAAAGTAAGGCTGTAATGCCAGGCCTACACGCTGAAGCCTGTAAAATCTTAACTTAGGCCTAATGAAGGGTTGACACGAGGAGGTGACCCCGGAGTAACCCTGTCCCAGAACAGTTACAAGCTCTCTGTAAAGCATGTGCTAATAGCAGCAAAGAGTCCTGTGGCACCTTATAGACTAACAGACTATTGGAGCATGAGCTTTCGTGGGTGAATACC
>ML200299.1:33033-51107 GCA_004028625.2 Cuora amboinensis | reverse complement strand
GCCACCGGCCGCGGCGTCCCTCCCCGCTGTCCCCTCCACCAGCTCTGTGGGTGCCCCTCCCTCGGCCCCCAGAGCGTACGCCCAGGTGGCGGCGGCCCCCCCGCCTGCCGCTACGTCATCTCCCCTGACCGCTGCCTCCGATACCATCTACAGTGGCCGGAGCCCCTTCCCCACCTTGACCCGGAAGCACGGCGTCCGCTGCCTCCTGGTGCCCGCCTCGCCCCACGTGGAGACCTACGTGTGGGCGTTGGCGAGGGTGGTGGGGCCCACGGCCATCGTGGCGGCGTCCAAAATGTACGGCAAGGTGGTCTTCTTCCTTGCCTCGGAGGCCGCCGCCCAGGAGGCGGTGGAGAAGGGCCTGGCGGTGGGGGGCGTGTTCGTCCCCCTGGAGCCGCTGGAGGACCTGGGTGTCCGTGTCGTTCTGACCTCTGTCCCTCCTTTCCTTCCCAACGCTGCCCTGTTACCCGCCCTCTCGACCCTAGGGAAGCCCATTTCCATTGTGAGCCCTCTCCCCTTGGGCTGCAAAGACCCCGCCCTCCGTCACGTCCTCTCATTCCGCCGGCAGGTGCAGCTTCAACTGCCGCCGGCAGCGCGTGGCGGAGAGGCGCTCGAGGGGTCTTTCCTGGTCCCCTACCAGGGTGCCCATTACCGGGTGCACTATTCGACGGGGGAGGCCCGGTGTTACCTCTGCCAGGCGACGGGGCACATTCGGAGGGACTGCCCTTTGGCCCGGCATGGGGGAGCGCCCGGGACCACTGAGCCCCGGCAGGGTGCCGGCCCCGTCACCGCCTGCGCCCCTGGCCGCCCGGTGACCAGAGTCGCCCCTTCTCCTCCTCAGCCCATCACTGCTCCCGCTCGGGCCTCAGGGGGCCGTCCTCCAAGGTGCCCAGATGAGCGGGAGTGCCCTGCCTCTGCTGCCTGCACTCTGGCGGGGCCTGTGGAGGAGGGTGCGACAGGGGTACTGCCGGGCGTGGGAGGGGGCTCTCCCCAAGGGGACTCTTCCCTCTCTCCTGCTGTCCCACCAGTGCCTCTCCAAGCCCCCAAGCTGTCATCCCTGCCCCCTGACCCACTCCCTGTCGACCAGCCCGCAGGCGATGCCATGGAGGGCTGGACCCGGGTACAGGGTAAGCGGGGCAAGCGGAAGGCTTGGGCTCCGCCCGTGCCACCTGAGGCGGAAGCCCCCCGTAAGACCAGGAAGGGGGCCGCCGACACCGAGCCTTCCGCCGTGCCCCAGGGGTTGACCCCTCTGCCGATGATGGCTAGGGCAGACGTGGCAGCACCAGGAGGTACCACCATCCCTCCTCCGCAGTCCCCCCCTGCGGAGGCCTCCGCTGCGGCCCCTCCTGTTCCCTTGCCGCCTGTACCCCCTGCAATACCCGAGGTGAGCGTCGCCTCGGGCGCGAGTGGGGAGGACCCCGGGGTGGGGGGAGGTGAGCTCCCCTCCATCTTTGCAGAGATCGAGGCCCTGGGTCTGACCCCGGTCATCCCGGGGGAGGATGATCCTCTGCCCACGGGCCTCGATCTAGCCGACCTCACCCCAGCTTCCCCTTCCCCGTGCTCCACCGACCCTCCAGCTGCATCTGCTCCCGCCCCCGAGGGTCCCCTGGACCCCTCGCTCAACCTGTCCGGCCGTGGACGGCACCCCGCTGATGGCCGTCGAGCCTGTTGCGGCGACGGCCGGTAGCTCGTGGCTGGGAGACGAGCTACCAGAGGTGTCCCTCGGTGGTGCGGGGCAGCCGAGTTCCTTCCCGGGCGGGGGCCCCCCTGAGGGTTCTGCACTTCTCACCACCGAGGCTGCTCTACCTGCCCTTGAGCCCAAGCCCGGCGTCACTGGGGACCCCCTCCCTACTCCTCACACCCCCGTGCCTGGCCGCGAGGAGACGCTTACTGATGGTTCAGCTCCTGCGGACCAGGGTCCCGTCTCTGTCCCTCCCCCCACCCCTGCTCCTGACCCCGTCCCTGCCCCCTCCACCTCCCATGATGTTATTGCTGCTCCTGGAGCTGTCTCCTTCCCTTTCGCGGAGGATGACTCCCAGGGAGCGGCCTTTGAGTTCCACAGTCCCGACCCACTAGGGGCTGCACTCTTCCCTCCGCCACCCCCCACTGAGCCAGGGTCCGCCCCTTGCTTGCCCATCCCAGTAGGCCATGGGGCCGTGCCAGAGGCCCCACCCCCTCATACTCTGAGAGAGGAGTTGCAGGAGTTCCTGGAGGACGTCTGGGACTCTAGCAACAAGATCCCGCTTGCTCTCCAGCGCTGGGGGGACTTCCACAAGATCCTCCTAGCCACAAGGGCCCTCATGGGGGAGGGCAAGAGGACCGGGAAGCAGGGTGCCGCGGCTTACCATCGGGTGCGCAAATTCCGTGACTCCTTGCTCACCTTCGGGGTGGGCCACGGTTTGCTGTGCGGCCCAACGGGGGCCGTGAGCGCCCCTGCCGACGAGGATCCCCCCCAGCCCTCCTCATGGCACTCGTCACCTTTGCCACACTGAACACCCGGAGCTGTAGGGTGGGCTTCCGCAGGAGCCAGGTGCTCTCCTTCCTTCGGGAGGGGGGGTACTCTGTGGTTTTCCTGCAGGAGACCCACACGGATCCGGCCGCCAAAGCTAGCTGGCGGCTGGAGTGGGGGGGACGAGGTCAACTTCAGCCATCTCACAACCCGTCGGGCTGGAGTGGCTACCCTATTCTCCCCCGACCTACGGCCCGAGGTGCTGGGGGTCATCGAGGCTGTGCCGGGCCGCCTGCTGCACCTCCGGGTCCGCATGGAGGGGCTCGTGGTCAACCTCGTCAACATCTATGCCCCGACATCAGCCCCGGAGCGGCTGAGGTTCTATCAGCAGGCGTCCGCCTTCCTCGGCTCCTTAGATCCTCGTGAGTGCCTGGTCCTGGGCGGGGATTTCAACACCGTCCTAGAGGAGCGGGACGGCTCGGGGACCGAGCAGAGCCCGGCCGCTGCGGATATCCTCCGTGAGATTGTCACCCATCACTCCCTGGTGGACGTCTGCTGCGACCACCACCCGGACGATGCCTCCACGTTCACCTATGTCCGGGTGGAAGCCCATCGGTCGTGCCGCTCCCGGTTGGACCGCATCTATTTGTCACGTTTCTATCTCTCACGGGCCCAGTCCTCCAGCGTCCGGCCAGCCCCTTTTTCGGACCACCACCTCATCACCATGACGGCCTCTCTCTGTGCGGAGAGGCCGGGGCCGGCCTATTGGCACTTTAACAACAGCTTGCTGGAGGATGAGGGCTTCGTGGTGTCCTTCCGGGAGTTCTGGCTGGCCTGGCGAGGGCAGCGGCGTGCCTTTCCCTCGGCGCGGCGGTGGTGGGATGTGGGGAAGTTGTGCGCCCGGCTCTTCTGCCGTGACTACACCCGGGGCGCCAGCCGACGGAGGGATGCGGCGATAGGGCAGTTGGAGCTGGAGGTCTTAGAGCTGGAGAGGCGTCTGGCCGCCAGCCCCAAGGATCCATCCCTTTGTGGGGCGTGCCGGGAGAAGCAGGAGGAGCTCTGGGTCCTCAAAGACTATCGGGCCCGGGGCGCCTTTGTTCGATCCCGCATCCGCCTCCTTTGGGAGATGGATCGCGGCTCCCGCTTCTTCTACGCCCTGGAGAAAAGGAGGGGGGCCAAGAAGCATGTCACCTGCCTTCTGGCGGAGGACGGCTCCCCCCTCACAGATCCGGCGGAGATGTGCGAGAGGGCCCGGACCTTCTACGCGCGCCTTTTCTCCCTGGATCCGACCGATCCTGCCGCTTGCAGAGTGCTCTGGGACGGGCTCCCGACGGTCAGCGCGGCCGACCGGGACCGGCTAGAGCTGCCTCTCACTCTGGCCGAGTTCTCGGAAGCCATCCGCCGCATGCCCACCAACAAGTCTCCGGGCATGGACGGGCTGACCGTGGAGTTCTACTGCGTGTTCTGGGACGTCCTCGGCCAGGACCTGGTCAGTGTCTGGGCCGAGTCCTTGCGGAGCGGGGTCCTCCCTCTCTCGTGCAGGCGAGCCGTACTCGCCTTACTGCCGAAGAAGGGGGACCTCCGCGACTTACGGAATTGGCGTCCCGTCTTGCTCCTCAGCACGGACTACAAGATCGTAGCCAAGGCCATCTCGCTGAGGCTGGGGGCCGTGCTGGAGGACGTGATCCACCCAGACCAGACCTACACCATCCCGGGCCGTAGCATCTTCGACAACCTGTATCTGGTCCGGGATCTCTTGGAGCTTGGGTGCAGGGATGGTCTGTCGTTTGCCCTCCTGTCCCTGGATCAGGAGAAGGCATTCGATAGTGTGGACCATGGGTATCTCCTGGGCACTCTGCAGGCATTCGGCTTCGGGTCCCAGTTTGTGGGTTTTCTCCAGGTGCTGTACACTTCCGCAGAGTGTCTGGTCAGGCTCAACTGGACCCTGACCGAGCCGGTCAGCTTCGGGCGGGGAATGCGGCAGGGGTGCCCCCTCTCGGGCCAGCTGTACGCCCTGGCAATCGAGCCCTTCCTCTGTCTCCTCCGCAGGAGGTTGACGGGGTTGGTGCTTCGGGAGCCGGAGCTGCGGCTGGTCCTGTCGGCGTATGCCGACTATGTGCTCCTCGTGGTCCAGGACCCGGGCGACTTGGCGCGGGTGGAGGCCTGCCAGGCCGTGTACTCGGCGGCCTCCTCCGCCCGGGTCAACTGGGTCAAGAGCTCTGGCCTGGTGGTCGGGGACGGGTGGCAGGCGAGCTCCCTCCCACCCGCGGTTCAGGCCATCCGGTGGAGCATGGGTCCGCTGCTCTATCTCGGTGTTTACCTTTCTGCCACGCATCCCTCTCCACCGGAGAACTGGCAAGGTTTGCAGGGCAGGGTGGCGGAGCGGCTCCGGAAATGGACAGGACTCCTCCGGTGCCTTTCCCTCCGCGGGAGGGCACTGGTGCTCAATCATCTGGTCCTGTCCATGCTCTGGTACCGGCTCAACACCCTGGTCCCGGCCCCGGTGTTCCTGACCGACCTCCAGAGGGTGGTTCTGGAGTTCTTTTGGCCAGGACTGCACTGGGTCCCTGCAGGGGTGCTCCACCTGCCCCTGGAGGAGGGAGGGCAGGGACTGAAGTGCCTACGCACTCAGGTCCATGTCTTCCGCCTCCAGGCACTGCAGAGGCTCCTTTATGGTGCAGGTAGTCCGGCGTGGAGAGCCCTGGCGCACGCCTTCCTGTGCCGCTTCCGAGGGCTCCGATACGACCGGCAGCTCCTTTATCTCCATCTGAGGGGCCTTCCGCGAGACCTCTCCAGGCTGCCGGTCTTCTACCAGGACCTCCTCCGGACCTGGAAACTGTTCTCTGCGACCAGGTCCGTGGCGGCCACAGACAACACCCAGCTCTGTGTGCAGGTGGCGGAGTCCCCCGCGGTGCGCCAGAGGTTGGTCCTGGCGGAAGCCACCAGGATCGGAGACCTCCTGGACTACGACCGGGGAGACTGGCTGGATCCCCTGATGCTCGCTCGACGGATGGGGCTCTCCAGACCTTGTATTCCCCGGCTCGTACTACAGGAGGTGAAGACCGCTTTGCCGCCCGCTGCTCGGGCCTACCTTGACCGAGTTCTGCGTGAGGGCACGCCCTGCCCACCCCCTACCCCGAGCCCTCCGGACCTCTTCATCGGGCCCCTGCCCCGTGGACCCGACCGGCCCTCCCGCCCCTTCTCCGCCAGCCGGCTGCACGATTTGCAGCCGGTCTGTTTCCAAACCGCGCCAAGGAAGCATCTCTACTCGCTCGTGCTCCACACCCTTCACTTCCTAACCCTCGTGTTCCGCCCTGGGCGGGACCTCCTGCCATCTCTGGAGGGTGAGGAGCCCCGGTGGGCCAGCCTGGTCCCGAGGCCCGTTGGGGATATCAGTTGGTGGCTCCTCCATGGGGCCATGAGCACGGGCGTGTACTTGGTGTGGTTTACCCCTGTCCCAGACACCTGCCCCTTCTGCAGCATGAGGGAGACCCTGGCGCACGTTTACGTAGAGTGCGCCAGGCTGCAGACCCTATACCGGCTCCTCACTAATCTCCTATTGCGTTTCTGGCTGCACTTTTCCCCCCACTTCCTTCTCCATGCACTCCCTATCTGTGGCCCCACGAAGTCGCGGGACCTTCTGGTCAACCTCCTCCTCGCCCTGGCAAAAATGGCCATTACGTGACCAGGGAGAGGCGGTTGGCCAATGGGGATTCCTGCGACTGTGGGGCTTGTTTCCGATCCTTAGTCCGTTCCCGTCTCCGGGCGGAGTTCCTCTGGGCGGCGTCCACTGGCTCCCTTGACGCCTTCGAGGAGCAGTGGGCGCTGTCCGGGGTTCTCTGCTCAGTGTCCCCGTCAGGCTCCCTTTTTATGACCCTTTGACCGCACTCCTGTCCCTGTTCTTTTATTAGTTGTTTCCCACAATTAGTGGGTTTCTGAGGCCCTGTGGAACCTCCCTTTAGGCGGGGGGGTATCCGTTAGCATGGGGCGGGCTTTTCCCGCCCCATTTTCTGGAAACCCAATAGATACAAGAAGGAAGAAAAAAAAATTCTTCTTAACCACTGAGGATAGGACAAGAAGCAATGGGCTTAAATTGCAGCAAGGGCGGTTTAGGTTAGACATTCAGAAAAACTTCCTAACTGTCAGAGTGCTTAAGCACTGGAATAAATTGCTTAGGGTGTTGTGGAATCTCCATCATTGGGGATTTTTAAGAGCAGATTGGATGAACACCTGACAGGGATGGTATAGCTAATACTTAGTCCTGCCTTGAGTGCAGGAGACTGGACTAGATGACCTCTCGAGGTCCCTTCCAGTTCTATGATTCTATCATGTCCCTGTTTGCCTCTCCTGGCCATGGGACTCTCCCAAGATATTGATACCTGAATAGTGATGTTAGATAAGACTGTAACTTAAGTAGTAGATATTTTTCCTCATAGCCAATTTTTCTCCTCATATCTTAGTGAGCAGGAAGGAAGTATGAGTATTAGACTAAAGAGCTCATTCACCATTTCATGACACTTAACACTTACCTATAACTCATTCAATTATTTGTGTATAATTCTAGTTTCTTTTTCTGTTGTGGGGTGCAGTGTTCCCTTCCAAATAACTGCAGCATAGATGCTATATCTTATGATTGCTATAAGAGTTTGTACTCTGCTATGGTCTTGGAGGAACATTACTGAAGAGATATTGCACGCTAAGGTCCAAATATTGCACTGCACATTTAGAGATGCACAGGAGATTGGGAAGAAGGAATATAGAGCTTCTATTTCAAACCACTCAGTGCAAGTGCACCTGCACAGCAACAGAGCAAGATTCTCATCTAACACTCAAGGAAGCAGGAGGGAGATGCCCACCTACCATGACTGTCAGGTAGAGTTGGTTAAAAGTGTTCATTCAAAACATTCTTTCAACAATAACAACAACAAAAACACTCACCACTTTCCATAGGAAATGTTAATTTGTGGTGATGATGATGATGATTTATTTTAATCAAAAAACTGAGAACCAAAATATTCAGTAAAACTGCCCAATTGGCTTTTTTGAGGAGGCCGGGGGGTGGGGGGGGGGAGTTCATTGGTGAAAAGTGAACTATTCACGTTTGGGGCTGTTGTTTTCTGAACTAAACTCACACCACAATCGTAGATAATTGTTTTTATTAAAACAATTTTATTCACAATTTTATCCAAATGTTGTGTGTCGAAACAAAACATTTTGCCAACCAATTTACTGTCAAGACATTCCGAGGCACTATTTGAACACAGGGGTCTGCCCACATGGCAACTTGCTGGAGTGGGGCCTATTTTGCCACTTGTTACTGCTCAGTAATCCCCTATCATTATATTGGAGCTTCACCCTCAATCCAGTTTAATCAAAGTAGTAATTGGCCCTATAGGATATGTGCACCTATGAATTGCCTCAATGTGGGTTTTGGCTTACATTTTGTCGTCTTCCAAAATATTCTAGCTTTTAAAGATATGCCTTAGCGTTACTAAATCTTTCTTTCCTAGGTAGTCAGTGATGACAGCTGGGTTTGCTGGCATCTTGAAGTAAGACAGGATATTGATTAGTAGAATGAGTTGAGTCTCCCTGTGTCTCTCCTCCCCTGTCAAAGAATCCTGATACTGTACATAGATATCCCCAACTGAAGTCCATATTTACAGAATTTTTCAAATTCCTTTCAACAATAAACAGCTGAGTTTCTTCATAAGTCTGGCAGGTCTCTTCCCAACTCATCCAATATATTCAGTGAAAAAAAAAACAGAAAAAATAAGCAGAACTTAACAATCCTGTTAACACAATTTTCTTTGCTTTTTGATCATTCAAATTCTAGTTCACAATATCTTTTAAAGAGTTTGAATTCTTCCTATCTATTTATTTGATCCATGCTGCTTATATGCCTACCTCACAGCAGATGTCAGTGCCCTAATTCAAAAGGAACAAGAGGTGTTATGTTGGTCCAATACTGAATAAAATTCCTTTCTTAAAACTGCTTCACTTGCATATGTACAAATAACACTCTGCTGATTAGGAGCTGAAGTTAGAAGGAAAAAAAAACATTAAAAAAATCAGACAACTCTTCCTCCCAGTTTCTACCAAATGCAATTAGATTCTCTGACACTCACCAACCAGTCAGTTTTGGAGTATTGAAAAATATAAACACACACACACACACACACCTCTTTAAACTGCTCTGTCAATGTAAGGGAACCTTAAAGTGACGGCAAATGTAGTTTATGTCCATCTTAAGCCTGTGTAGAAGGGACTTAAAGAAGGTATAAATTACATTTTACCATCACTTTAAGGCTCTTTTATACTGACAGAGCAATATAAAAAGGACTTAGTATAAATGTGAATCAGACATATAGTGACAGATTCATGTCCCACATCCAGATGAAATTATTAATGTCTTTAATCCTATGTTTGCATTTCCTGAGTCTAAAACAGTGTGGGTAATTTCCATGAGAGGAAGCAAATCAGTGAGAATTGAGGATGCTTTGCACTTCACAGGATTAAACCAAATATTTGTAAAGTGTTTTGAAATCCTTGCACAGAAGTCACTATAGCAGAAGTGGCCAAACCCTCCGAGCTGTGTTTGACAGTCTTCAGATTTTTGAGAGCCAGGGTTCGCCTGCAGGAGTTCGGGGCTTCAGCCTCACGACATGCACCTGCAGGGCCTTCAGCCCCATAAGAAGGGGAGTCTTGGGGCTTCTGCCCCACAGGAGGCACCTAATGGGTCTCCAGCCTGACTCCTACTGATGCCTGAACCCCAGCAGATGCGCTCAGTGGGGCTGAAGCCCTGAACTCCCCTCCCCCGCCTCAAGTCTGGTAGGCAGAGAATGGGAGGAAGTGTGGGATGCTTCACAAGGTGCACTTTAACTGGAAAAGAGCCGCATATGGCTCACGAGCCGCAGTTTGTCCACCCATCCGCTATATGTCAAGGTTCCTTCCCCACTCTGAACTTTAGGGTACAGATGTGGGGGACCTGCATGAGAAGCTCTAAGCTTAACTACCAGCTTAGATCTGGTCTTGCTGCCACCATCCAGATTTCTCAATGTCTGGAACACCCTCTTTCCCCCAAAAACCTTCCCCTCCCTGGGTAGCCTTGAGAGACTTCACCAATTTCCTGGTGAACACAGAGAAATTAACCATCCCCCCTCCTTTCTCCCACCAATTCCTGGTGGACCCAGATCCAACCCCCTTGGATCTAAAAACAAGGAAAAAATCAATCAGATATTAAGAAAAAAGCTTTTAATTAAAGAAAAGAAAGGTAAAAGAAACCCCCCTGGTTGAGATTAGCATACCAGCTACTCTCACAGACAACAGATTCAAAACACAGAGGATGTTCCCTTGGGCAAAAACTTAGTTACACAAAAAATACCCAAATTTCCAATTTGATTCTTCCTCTAATTGCACAAGACAGGTTACAAAGAAATAAACATAAACCTATTTATTCCTTTCTAAAACTTACTACTCTGATAAGAGGCTGGTTCCTTGATCTTTTTCACTCCGGCTGAAACTGAAACTGACTAAACAAAGGAAACTTGCTTCCTTCCTTTTGAAACATCTTGTTCCCCCATTGGTTCCTCTGGTCAGGTGTCAGCTAGGCTAGGTGAACTTCTTAACCCTTTACAGGTAAAAGAGGCATTAACCCTTAACTATCTGTTTATGACAGTGTGGGATGCTTCACAAGGTGCAGTTTAACTGTAAAAGAGCCACATGTGGCTCACGAGCCGCAGTTTGTCCACCCATGTGCAATAGCAGCGGTCAGCAACCTCTGGCACATGGCTTGCCAGAGTAAGCACCGCGGGAAGCAGTGCGGGTGAGGGATGTGCTGGCCGCAGCTTCCCGATGCCCCCATTGGCCTTGACCGGCAAACCGTGGCCAGTGGGAGCCGCAATCAGCTGAACCTGCCGACGCAGCAGATAAACAAACTGACTCGGCCTGCCAGGGTGCTTACCCTGGCGAGCCGCATGCCAGAAGTTGCCGACCCCTACGCTATAGTGACACAAAGCATTTATGGGCTCTGCCATATTGTTTTTTGAGCACAAATCTGCAATTATGTCACTGAGCCATTATTGTTTATATTGGCAAGATCTGATGCATTATTATTTAAATTATTAAGGTACTGTTGAATATACAGCATGAGAAAGGTATTGTATTACCAAATGATGACACAAACCATACAGGGAACAATGCACAAAGCTGTGGTAAATGAGTAGGCTATTTATTTTTTATGTCACATAATATTGACTGTAACATAAATCTTTTCAGACTCCAAATTCTTAATGAAGGGAGTTCAAGGACAACTAAACAGCTACATTTTCACTTGCCAATTTATATGATAAAAAATGATCTCCTGCACTAACACTCCATGGTATATGTTACTATATCTTAAAAATCAGTTTCCCCTCAAATCTGTATAAAATAAAAATGAGAAATTTCACACAGATTGTGCAAGTTGTTAATGTAGTCAACTTTAGCTCAAATTTTTCTGGAAAGGTAACACTAGGGATGGATGAATTTGTTTTACTTAGTTCAAAACATGATCAACAATGTGGTTCTTGAGGAGAAAGCTCAAATATACTTGCATTACATTAGGATCTAACAAAATGTGATTTCTATATAAACCCATGGTGGGTTGTTTTTCTTTTTGAATATTCAGCTGGTAGTCACTTAAAGGGACAATACTTATTTTCAGATAGGATTTCTTATTGTTTGCATTGTACAGACTTCCATTTTACAAGAACTATTTATATGAATTTTTCAAATTTACATTTTACCTTAATTTGGTCTTAAGGTATGAGAGATAACGTCAGTATTTTCATAAGGATTGCAAAATAGGAAGAAAATTGTAAAAATTGTGCATTTAAAATATAACTTCCCATAAAACAAACAATAAACAAACCAAAAAATGATCTTCTGTGGTGTCCCAGGTGATGTCTGGCACTGCCACTATAAAACTTTTTGAAGAATTGACTGAGGAAAGGTTCAAGACAAATGTGTAACTCCTCTGAATCTAGAAGGAATAAAAAGCCTTATCCAGTGCAAGGACATTGATTCTTTTACCTCAACTCTAATGAACTGAACTATCAATGCATTTTGGACTTGGTTGGCTGCCAAGGTCAAAGAATCATTATAATCAGACTGGTTCAACTCAGGAGCCCTGGAGACTGATTGGGAGCCTTGCAGAACTTTCTGGCTGGCATTAAAGAGATACCATAGTAAAGAAGAACTACCTCGGGGCGTTAAATATTCTAAAACAAAACAAAACAAAAACCCTTATAAAATCTTCCAATTTCTCCAAAAAAAGAACAGACATAGGAACCCCCAACCTCATTAGCTGGCAGTTTCACAGGGTGGCTAAAGAATACGTACCAAACACAAACAGGATTATAGAACTCCGCAGTGAGAACATGCTCATACATAGTTATTTCAATACTATACGGTAGCAAATCACATACTGTAGCAGTCATAAGTTCCACCCACCTCCCCAGACAAACTCTACATGTTGGAAGGGCCATGCATGGAAAACCTGTGATGGCTCTTTGAATGTTTCCCTTTGCATCTTGGCAGCTACTCAACATGCCATTTTCTCCATCTATGTCACTGAGACCCACTGTGAGAAAACTAGGACCCTGCCATGTGGTGTTGAGGAAAAACTGTAGAGAAAAATCAGCCAGAGACTCCAGCCCTTAGGAGCAGTTGCAGAAACAACCAAAGCAGGGACCTTTGGACATTTAGGCAACTTAGTATAGGTTGGTTTCGGCTTTTTTTTTGCCTGTGCTGATTAGAGGTTTACTCCAATTCTCTCCATTCCCCTCCCTCACAATCTCTTCACCTCAACTTCACTCCATATCTTCCCCTCTTCTTGATGTCCTTTTCCCTCAGCCTCCTTCCCAACTCCATTCCCTCTTAACTAAATCCCCAAACCCCAACCCATAACTCCCACTTATAAAAAATCTTGTGGAACTAACACGTTTGCTTCCATCACATTGTTCCCTCTCCTTGTATATTCTACTCCTTTTCCCTCCCCTCCTGTTTTTTCTACTTAGAGCAGAGATCGGCAACCTTTGGCACGTGGCCCATCAGGGAAATCCGCTTGCGGGCCTGGCCTGTTTGTTTACCTGCAGCATCTGCAGGTTCAGAAGATCACAGCTCCCACTGGCCACGGTTAACCGTTCCAGGCCAATGGGGCTGTGGGAAGCATCGGCCAGCACATCCCTCAGCCGAACCTGCAGACGCTGCAGGTAAAGAAACCGCCCAGCCCGCCAGCGGATTTCCCTAATGCACCACATGTCAAAGATTGTTGATCCCTGACTTAGAGTGTAAGCTCTATGGACCAGCGGACTGCATGCTACATCTTGTTTGTATAGTGCCTAGCACAATGGTGCTCCACTCTTGCGTGTTCCCTAGACACTTCCATAATAAACACTAAGAATAAGAACAAGACTCAGAGATTGTTTTTATTTCTCTGAGAAGCAATAACTTCCTCTACGTAATAATTGATTCACATTAGAATGGTCATGAGAGTGCTTTTGCAGTCTGAGGCCTAATAGCAACATGGAAGAGAACTTGGTCATGCTGCCAGATTCAGGAAGGATGAGTGCTAAAAGGAACACAGATGGATGCAGGACCTCTTGTCTTTTCTCATACATAATAAATGTTTAATTTGGAGGCAATATCCTTACCCTGTTTTCAGTGATGCCAATCCCATCCTGTCCAGGATATTAGGATGTGAATATTCAGGAGTTTTCAGAGTAATATTTTACTTCTTATTTTTATGCAGGAGTAAACAAGAGAGTCAGAGGGACTATCTAAATTAATTTATCACAAACTAATTTGGTCTCTAAGGGCTACTATTTAATCTCCACATTATATATTTATATGTGTTTAAATACTCCCAAGCATTCAGGTGTCATGGTGATGGTAGATGATAGATAAAAGATTAATTTCTATAACAAGTCAAAATTATAGTTTTATCAAAGACATAGCTGGTATAAATTGTCATAGCACTATTGACCTCCACTGTCCTGAACTATTTTTTTTGATATAATTAGAGTAATGATGCATTATTTATTTTAGTGTCTGAGTTACATTTATATACATGTATAATTCAGTCAAATAAAGAACAAGTTTCTATTAAGTTTACTAGTGTAATTACAATACAATCATTGTATCAAGCTGAAAATCTCTGTCCTTGATCTGCTGAAGATGTTACTCCTTGATGCTCGCATTTTTTTCCCTCAAGTACCTTCCTGATTTCTCCTACACTGCCCCTATTTCAAATTCCTTCTCAAAACTCACATTGGCCATGATGCATGCACAGTACAAGAATGTAGGGACAAAATTACAAAGACCAAGGCACAAAAATGAGATTAAACCAGCTAGGGACATAAAGGGTAACAAGAAAACAGTCTACAAATGCATTAGAAGCAAGAGGAATTCAAAGGACAGGGTAGGCTCATTACTCAATGAGGGAGAAAGACAATAACAGAAAAAGTGGACATGGCAGAAGTGTTTCAGTTTTCAACAGAAATATTAGCAGTGATTGGACATCTGACATAGTGAACACTAGTGAAAATGAGGTAGGATCTGAGGCTAGGGAAGCAACAAGTTAATAATTACATAGACAAGTTAGATGTCCTCAAATCAGGAGGGCCTGATGAAAAAACATCTGAGACGGGGGGAGGGATAGCTCAGTGGTTTGAGCATTGGCCTGCTAAACCCAGGGTTGTGAGTTCAATCCTTGAGGGGGCCATTTGGGGATTGGTCCTGCTTTGAGTAGGGGGTTGGACTAGATGATCTCCTGAGGTCCCTTCCAACCCTAATAATCTATGGGTACGTCTACACTACGGGATTATTCCGAATTTACATAAACCGGTTTAGTAAAACAGTTTGTATAAAATTGATTGCGCATGGCCACACTAAACACATTAAATTGGTGGTGTGTGTCCCCGTTCCGAGGCTAGAGTCGATTTCTGGAGCGTTGCACTGTGGGTAGCTATCCCATAGTTCCCGCAGCTTCCCCCGCCCCTTGGAATTTCCGGGTTGAGATCCCAGTGCCTGATGGGGCAAAAATCATTGTCGCGGGTGGTTCTGGGTAAATGTCATCAGTCACTCCTTCCTCTGGGAAAGAAACGGCAGACAAGCATTTCGTGCCTTTTTTCCCTGGATTGCCCTGGCAGATGCCATAGCATGGCAATCATGGAGCTTGTTTTGCCTTTTGTGACTATCACCGTATGTGTACTAGATGCCGCTCACAGAGGCGATTCAGCAGCGCTACACAGAAGCATGCTTTTGCTTTTGCATGACAGCAGAGATGGTTACTAGCCATACTGCATCATCTACCATACCATAAATTGGTAATAAGATGGCCATGGTTACCAGTCCTTTTGCACTGTGCCATTTGCTGCTGTCATAAGTGCCCCTGGTTAATCAGCCAGGGGTGCAAAAGCCAAAATTGGGAATGACTCCCTGAGTCAATCCCTCCTTTTTGATATCTAAAAATAGAATCAGTCCTGCCTAGAATATGGGCAAGTGTACTAGAGAACCACTGTATCATAGAACCAGAGAGCACAGCTGCTCTGTGTCAGATCCTGCAGAAATTATGAGCTGTATGCTGTTCACAGGGGGTGCTCCTGCAACAACCCCACCTGTTGATTCCGTTCTTCCCCCAGCCTTCCTGGGCTACCATAGCATTGTCCCCCCACTTGTGTGATGAAGTAATAAAGAATGCAGGAATAAGACACAGTGACTTGTTAGTGAGAAATGAGTGGAAGGCAGCCTCCAGCTGCTATGATAGTCCAGACTGGACAGTAAGGAGTGTGGAGGAGAGGAGCCCAGCATCCCTCTGCTAGTCCAGGGGCAATTGAATCTTTTCTTTACACATGAAGGGTGGGGGCTGATGGACCTCAGCCCCCTGTTGCTATGATGAAGATGGTTACCAGCCATACTGCACCATCTACCAGGAAAAATTAGGACCAGGTGCCCTTGATTGACCTTACCGATGCTAGTCGGCATGGTTACCAGTCCTTTTGCACTGCCCCATGTACCAATAGGCTGATGATGAGAACGGGTACCAGTCATTTTGTACCATCAGCCACCCATGGCGGGGGGGGGGGAAGGATATTGGCGTTGAGTGCTGCAGCATCGCATCTATCTGCAGCATTCAGTAAAGATAGGGTGACATGTAAAAGAGTCAACAGAGGATTGTTTTCCCTTTCACTTCTGGGGGTGGGTGGGGGAGGTGCGTAAATTGCCGAGCTATGCCCTGACCCACCGCAGACACGGTGTTTGACCCTAGAAGCATTTGGAGCTCAGCCAAGAATGCAAATGCTTTTCGGAGACTGCAGGAACTGTGGGATAGCTTGAGTCCTCCAGTCCATAAGCGTCAATTTGATTCTTTGGCTTTCCGTTACGCTTGTCACGCTGCAGTGCGCTGAGTCCCTGCTATGGCGTCTGTCTGGAGATTTTTTAGAAATGATTTTGAATTTCATCTTCTGTAACAGAGCGCTGATAGAACAGTGTTTCCTGCCCTTACTGCGATCACATCCGCATGGTCCATGCTGGAGCTCTTTCTTTATTTTGATTTGTAACTGTATCACCACACGTGCTGATCGGAGCTCCACGCTGGGCAAACAGGAAATATTCAAAAGTTCGCGGGGCTATTCCTGTCTACCTGGCCACTGCATCCGAGTTCAGAATGCTGTCCAGAGCGGTCAGTGGTGCACTGTGGGATACCACCCGGAGGCCAATACTGTCGATCTGCGGCCACACTAACCCTAGTCCGATATGGTAATACCGATATTAGCGCTACTCCTCTCGTTAGGGAGGAGTACAGAAACCGGTTTAAAGAGCCCTTTATACCGATATAAAGGGCCTTTCAGTGTGGACGGGTGTGGCGTTAAATCGGTTTTACGCTCCTAAAACCGGTTTAAACGCCTAGTGTAGAGCAGGCCTATGATTCTATGACTCAAGGGGCTGACTGAGGAGATATCTGAACCACTAACAATTATCTTCTAAAACTCATGGAACACAGGAAATATTCCAGATGACTGGAAGAGGGAAAAGATAGTACCAACCTATAAAAATGGGAATAAGAACTACAGGGTGAATTAGAGATCATTCAGCTAAATTTCAGTACCTGGAAAGATAATGGATTAAATAATCAAGCAATCAATTTGCAAACACCTAGAAGATAATCAGGCGATAAGTCAGGGATCTGCAACCTTTGGAACGCGTTCTGTCAGGGAAATCAGCTGGCGGGCTGGGCTGGTCTCTTTATCTGCAGCTTCCACAGGTTCGGCTGATGGCAGCTCCCACTAGCTGTGGTTCACCGTTTCAAGCCAATGGGTGCTACAGGAAGTGGTGGCCAGCATATCTCTCAGCCTACGCTGCATTCCGCAGCCCCCATTGGCCTGGAACGGTGAACTGCAACCAGTGGGAGCTGCGATTGTTCGAACCTGCGGACACTGCAGATAAACAAACCAGCCCGTCCCACCAGCCGATTTCCCTGATGGGACTCATGCCAAAGGTTGCCGATCCCTGCGATAAGCAATATTGACCATGAATTTGTCAAAAACAAAACATGTCAAATCAACTTAATAGCTTTCTTTGACAGGGTAACAAGCCTTGTGGATAGGGAGAAAGCGGTAGTTGTATATCTTGACTTCAGTACGGCTTTTGATATTGTCCTGTATGAGCTCATCATAAACACACTAGGGAAATATAGCCTAGACAGAGCTACTATAATGTGGGAGAAGAACAGTTTGGAAAACTGTTCCCAGAGAGTAGTTCTGAATACTTCACAGACAAACTGGATAGGCGTATTGAATGGGGTCCCACAGGGATTGGTCCTGAATTTGTTTCTGTTCAATATCTTTATCAGTGATTTAGATAATGTGTAGAGAGTACACCTATAAAGTTTCCAGATGATATCATAGAATCATAGAATATTAGGGTTGGAAGAGACCTCAGAAGGCCATCTAGTCCAATCCCCTGCTCAAAGCAGGACCAACACCAACAAAATCATGCCAGCCATGGCTTTGTCAAGCAGGGCCTTAAAAACTTCTAAGGGTGGAGATTCCACCACCTCTCTAGGTAACCCATTCCAGTGCTTCATTACCCTCCTAGTGAAATAGCGTTTCCTAATATCCAAACTAGACCTCGCCCACTGCAACTTGAGACCATTGCTTCTTGTTCTGTTATCTGCCCCCACTGAAAAAAGCCTAGCTCCATCTTCTTTGGAAACCCCCTTCAGGTTGTTGAAGGCTTCTATCAAATCCCACCTCACTCTTCTCTTCTGCAGACTAAATAACCCCAGCTCCCTCAGCCTCTCCTCGTGAGTTATGTGTCCCAGCCCCCTAATCGTTTTTGTTGCCCTCTGCTGGACTCTCTCCAATTTGTCCACATCTGTTCTGGAGTGAGGGAACCAAAACTGGATGCAATACTCCAGGTGTGGCCTCACCAGTGCTGAATAGAGGGGAATAATCACTTCCATTGATCTGCTGGCAATGCTCCTACTAATACAACCCAATATGCAGTGGCGGCTCTAGACCCCAGCGCGCCAAGCAGGCGCGTGGGGCGGCCCTTTCCCTGGTGGGCGGCATTTGGCTCCGGTGGACCT